>VWZK01004176.1:16422-36191 GCA_013396935.1 Baryphthengus martii
ATCTCCTCATCCCTTCATCTTCATCCCCATTCCCACCCTTATTCCCAGCCTTACAAACCCCCCCCATCCCACACCTCATCCTCATCCCTATCCCTATCCCCATCCTTATCCTCATCCTCAGCCCCATCTCCACCTCTATCTTCATCCTCATCCTCAATGTCATCTCCTCATCCCCTCATCCCCATTCCCATCCCTATTCCCATCCTCATCTCCCNGCTTCGGCGTCTTGCTGCAGGCGCTGCTGGCTCTCTGCGCCTTCAGCACCCTCATGTGTGAGTATCGGGGAGAGGGATGCTCGGTACCGGGCCGGGGGGAGACTGGAGAGACCGGTTGTACCTTCGCCGAGCTCTGGGCAGCGCCGCCCGGGTGCGGTTTGGGTGCGGAGTTATTTAACGGCGAGCGCCAAGTTTTGCCTTCTCTACCTGTCGGAGTTAAGGCGGAGGGGATTGGGGGAGTTCGTGGCGACTGCCGGAGTGAGCAGCCGGCGGTTAAGCCGCCAGATGCTCGTTCTGAAAAACTCTTGTCTGGAGCCTTAATCGGATGGTAATGAAGCTCCTCGAACTTGCAGCAATAATCTGTTAAAATTGGCTCCGCTTGTATGAGCGATTACTCAGTCGCGTAGAAAACTTTAATGAAGCGTGAAAACTAATGGTGGAGCGCGGTGATTTACAAGGGAGAAGCGAACAAAAAATAGGGCGGGTGTCAGATACTCTGCTGCTCGGTGAGAGTAATAACGCCCTTCTTCGCATTGTGGTGGTGTTTTGTTTGACTTTGCTTAAACTGTAAAGTCTGGGGGCTTGAGAGGCTGGGGGAAGGAGGTCACTGAGAGAATGGGTTTCGCCGCTTACCGGGAAGGGGTGGTGGTGAGAGAAGGCAGGCGAGTAGTGAGAAAAGTTGGGGAACACTAATCCCGACAGAGCCGAGAAAATTTACAGTTGTGTTGTCCTGCAGCTGGATTTTGCTCAGAGCGACATGTGCGTTACTTCTCTTTAGGGTTAAGTGGTTTAACGCAAGTCGAGTAACGTGCCAGAACTCGATCTGTTTTTCTTGTCTTCAAGCCCGTGGTGACGGTGAACTAAAACTTCCAAGTTTTTCTGGCTGAGTAGCTGCAGATTTTGAGGCTCGCTTGCCGCTCTTTGCCTTCTGGAAACCACTTCCAAAGGCTCCAGCGCTGCCGTTAATGCCCAGCTGCAGAGAAAACTGCAACAGGTTCTTCCTGTGAGAACTGGGGAGCTTTTTCCAGCTGGAGTAGCTCAGTTGCAACGCTTCAGTGCTTGCATCTCACCAACTAATGACAATAATAGATGAACTTTGTGTATCTGTTCCCCTTAGTGCTGTGCACATAGGGATTAGTTTTCCTGTAAACTCTGTGGGGTGTCCCATAGAATCGAGAGCATCAGTTAATCGTACGAAAATGCTCCTGTGGGTGTGGACTTCATAACCCCTGCTAGCAAATCATCAACCCCGGGTTAACTGTTTGTCCTCTCTCTGGTGCAAGGGTTAATATTTCCTTGAACGTTAACGACTTTTTGGTTACGGAGGAGAAAGCGAAAGCTGATCTTGTGTGGTTTCATTGCGAGTTCCCTCAATAGCTAAAGCTGCAGAGGAAACCACTGGCTGGGACCCCGAAAGCAGATGTGTTTACAGCCCTAGGATCTCAAGTGCGGCAGCTCCTCTGGCTGCAGCGGGGCTGGTGGTCCCTGATTCACTCCAGCTGTTTCTTATCGGTGCCCTACTCACACTCCCAGCTGGAGGCTATCTCAGATCTGCTCTTGGAGCTGTTTGCATGCAGACCTCAAACCCACTAAGGTTGTAAGAGGCTTACCAATGACTTTATGTTGGGCAATAACTTCTTTGAAGCAGCTTTGGGACCGTTCACATGGCCAGTTCAGTTGGAAGCCTCCTGAGGAGGAAAAATTTCCAGCAGCTGGGAGGTATGGGAACCCCTTGAGCTGGTGGATGTGTGTACAGACTGAAAAAGGTTCCTGGAAACCTTGCTTTGCATCTTCCCTCTGTCCAGCCCAGCATTAAGTTGAGCGATCCCAACTGGATGACTACCTCATCTCCATCTTGGGATGTTATTGTCACTGGAGTCAGCACCAGCCCTTCTTTGATACTTATTCCTTCAGTGTTGTGACATTCCTGGGTGTGTGTTTTTGTCACTCGTATGTCTGTGATTTCTGATTTAATGGAATGTTGTAGGCCGGCTTGCTCAGTCTTACAGGTCAGTGAGTGGAAACTTATTTCCTATCTGAACTCAAACCAGTGCCTTCTACATTTCTGCTGCTTGAAAGTACCAGTTCAGCTCAGCTACAGGAACATCTGAATTTGAATAGATGAGATTTCTATGTTGTGTCAATAGTGTTCAGAGTACTTGAAGACATCTAGAGGAACTTGGACAGACAATCATGGAATTATAGAACTGTTGTGGTTGGAAGAGACCTTTAAGATCATCACATCCAGCTGTTAACCGAGTACTGCCAGGTCATCATGAAACCATGTCCTTAAGCACCACATCTGTATAATGTGGTGTTCTGCAAAGTTTTGCAGATGTATGTGCATGGGTTGTGCTCACAGAGTGTGTCCATCCACAACAGAGGTCCCAGGTTATGCAGGAAGCAGCCTGGTCTAGTGGAGGTGTCCCTGCCCATGGCAAGGGGGTTGGAACTGGATGATCTTTAAGGTCCCTTCCAACTCAGACCTTCTAGGACTCTGATTTATATCTTGTTATCAGAAGAGTTTGTGTCTTTGAATTTCTGTCTCTTGAGTCTGTGGAAAGGTTTTCCCCTGGCAGCCTGGTAGGAGAACCTAATGGAGGAGGAAGACACTCTTGCACAATTGTCTGAGTGGATGCTCTCTGTCCAAGTGCATGTCTAGGTTGTAGGAAGTACAACTTGTATGCAATTCTGGAAGAGAATATAGGATCATAGAATTGTTTTGTTTGGAAAAGACCCTTCAGATCAAGTCCAAATATGAACTCAGCACTGCCAAATCCACCACTAAACCGGGTCCTTAAGTACCGCATATACATGTCTTTTAAATACCTCCAGGAACAGTAACTCCACTTCCCTGGGCAGCCTGTTCCAGGGCTTGACAACCCTTTTGGTGAAGAAATTTTTCCTAATATCCGACCTAAACCTCCCTTGATGCAATATAAGGCTCCTTCCTCTTGTTCTATCCCTTCTTCCTTGGGAGAAGAGACTGATCCCACCTTTCTACAACCTCCTTCGAGGGAGTTATAGAGAGCAAAAAAGTCTCCCCTGAGCCTCCTTTTCTTCAGGCTAAACAACTCCACGTCCCTCAGCTGCTCCTCATAAGACTTGTGTTCTAGACCTTTCACCAGCTTCAGCACCTCAATGTCCTCCTTGTTGTGAGGGGCCTAAAACCGAATCTAGGATTTGAGAGGTGGCCTCCCCAGTTGCCCAGTACAGGGGAATGATCCCTGTCCTAGTCCTGTTGGCCACACTAGTGCTGATCCAAGTCAGGATGCTGGTGGCCGCCTTAGCCACCTGGGCACACAATGGCTCAAATTCATCTGGCTGTCAACCAATACCCTAAGCCCTTTTCCACCAGGCAGCTTTCCAGCTGCTCTTCCCCAAGTCTGTAGCGTTGCAGGGGGTGGTTGTGACCTTGCCCTTTCCAAACTAAATGTAGTGGCAGAATGGAGCCATCACCTACGGTTTTGAGTTTTATTGCAACACCTCACTGTGTTGTAGTCAAGCCTAATTCCAACATGGTTTGGGGCTTCCTCTGGCCATGACTTTGCTGTATTTGGTAATCAAAGGAGAATGAGTTCTTGTCCTTCTCACCTGCCTGTGGTGGCTTTGAAGGCACTTTGGCTGTACAGACACTTGCTACAAGAGCTGAGAGGCAGGCACTGGAAAGAGGAGGCCGTGAAACCTTAGCAGCTGCTAAGTGTGTGTGGCAATCCAGTTCCCTGTGCAAGATCTTGCCCTTAGGGAGGTCACCACGTGGAGGAGTGTGAATAATTGTGCAATCTCATCTGAAGGAGTTCTTAATGTTCTGCCTTGATCATCACTCAGCTGAGTGGAGAAAGCATCTTGCAGTTACTTCAGCTGCAGATGCTGGGCGTGATTTGGAGGTTGAGTCTCTGCAGTTGCTGTTCTTTGTTTACACCTTTTTTTGAGGCAAGGGCTGTAGACTAGCAAAAGGGGTCTAAGTTTGCACCCTGGACACCAAAACCCTTTGAAATAAAGGAAGGTCTTGTGTAGAAACCTTAGTCGTAGCTGCCTTTGTAATTAGCTGGAATGCAAGAGAAACAAATTTGGGGAGTTAAAGGATCTTTTTCTCCATAGCAGTTGGAAAACAGCTATTCCTTGGAGCCGGGTATATGTGTTTTCTACTCCACCACAAACGGCATCTAAGAACATTTTTCTCTTCCACCTTCCTCTCTTCCTGAAACTGTCTTAGTAGCCCTCTGAGCTCCTGAATGAGGTTTAGCAGCACTTGTGTTTCGGGTGTTAAAATAGACAGCTCTTGGAGAGAGTCACACTGTCAAGCAAGGAGAGCTGGACTGGACTGAGCTCCATAGTCCTCTTCACACAGTGAAACCTGATTTTCAGCTTGACTTTTGAAAATGTCTTAATCCAGCCTAGTGTGGCAGCAGTGCCTCTTTATCTTCTCTTGCACGTCACTGCTGGGTGCGTTCTTCCAGCATATCTTGCCTCGAGTGTAGTCTAAGAAGGCAGAGCCGGTTGTGGTTGGAACCCTGGTGCTGACCTCCCAGGAAGGGCTTGGTGGTGGAGGTGTTCTGTTAGCAAGCAGGGTGATGTTTTATATTCTGGGCCAAGTAGCTTTTTCTGAGGCAGGACCACAGAATAGGAGTTTGCCAGACTGACTATAAAAAGTGTGTCTTGACTGTGGTAGAAAACTGCTGGTAAAGAACATAAGTATCATCTTGCTTCACGGTCTGTGTTTTTGTGGTCTCCATGCATTTACTGGCTGATTTTTCCAGTGTATTTTTCTCCAGGATAGTGGGCAATCTGTTAGTGAAAATGGGAAGCAGCATCCCAGTTTATGAAAGTGTCTGAAATTTGAGAGGGATTGGTGGAAGCTGTGGTAGTCATCTCCACCACTTAAATCAACCTTAAGCAACCTTCTGTGACTTTTTACAGTAGGCACTGTAATGACAGGACAAGGGGAGATGGTTTTAAATGAAAAGAGGGTAGGTTTAGGCCAGGTCTATGGAAGAATGTTTTTACAGTGAGGGTGGTAAGACACTGACCCAGTTTGCCCAGAGAGATGGCAGATGCTTCGTTTCTGGAAACCTTCAAGGTTGGGTTGGATGGGTCTCTGAGCAACCTGAACAGTCTATCCCTGCTCGGTGCAGGGGGCTTGGACTAGATGACCTTCAAAGGTCCCTTCCAACCCAAACCATTCCATAATCCTGCCTGAGTGCTAAATTCAGGCTTGTTGCTGGACATACTTTGAACTGCAGCGCTGTTGCCATGCTTCAAAATGATCCTGAGTGCTCTCTGTGGTATTTTGGCTTTTAACCTGAAAAATCTCTTGTAAGGGTGGGTGGAAGTGTGAGTGCATGTCAGGAAAGAGGAGAAATAAATGGTTAGAGCACTTGATCTAGAAGTGCGGGCTTCCATTCTATTTTGAAATAAATTTGCTGAGGACACAAGAGCGCTGCAGACTTACCATGCCCGAGACAGGCTCTGTTGGCTTGGCTTCCTCTAACACAAATTCTTAACTGTGTGTGGTTTTGTTTGTTCACACATGTGGGTATTTAAGTGGGAACTTCACCGCTGCAGATGCTTTTCCCTCCGGGGGAAACCAAACCCACAAAAGGTTAACCGTGTCTCTGGAGGTGGGAAGCACTGGGCTGTGCAGGCCCTGGCAGTCGATTTCCACGGAGGTTTGTGGGTTAAGCGAAAAGCTGCATATGGCAGGGCTCTCAAGACGTTTTTCTTCTGCTTCAGTACATCTGAAAAGTGGCTGAGCTTGAAAACGCCTGTTGTGCTTTGCAAGCTGCAAGGTCTGCGCCGCGCTCGATGTGCTTCATTAAGCTGCACGCAGCTTTCTACAAAGCTTTGTGAATTTCAGCTGTTGATGGTGTTGACCTCTTCTTGGAAGTCACCTTCCGAACGGCTAAACCGAGCGGTGAAAGCCGCATGCGAAGCGAGGATTGCGAGGTTCCTGGTTTGACGGAACAAATGGGCTGGGTGAGCTGGGGAATGAGCTGGCAAACTGGAACTGCGTGAGAAGTTATTTGTCACCCAAGGGCCTTGTTGAAATTGGTTCTGCAACACATGGTGAACAGCTGATAGTGCAGGTGACTTTTAACTCTACAAGAAACTTTACGGGAAAACTAGTCTTTTGTAATTCAGAGGGAGCATGTAAAGCTTTAAGGAGGAGGCTGTTAAAGTTTTCATCTGTTTCATCTGAGAAAATTGGGAGGTAGACTTTAATGATAACTACCAGCCCAGTTGCATCACTTCATTCTTCAGATCTTGTTCTCTTCATGATCTCAGATCTTACGGTTGTAAAATGCAGCATTGCTTGTTTAAACCCCATTTTTCAAGGGACTGACATGAAATATAGTGATGCTTTATGTGGACAGAGTCACTACTGCCTCCCCCAGGGCAGGATTAAGTAAAACACTGTATTTGAGCCCAAATCCAGGTCTCCTGTAAGCCCTACAGTGTCATCAAACAATATGCCCTGTTCTCAATGTGCAAAGCATGACTAATGCTTATCTCAAATCTGTGGTTTATGACCACCTGGCACTTGGCTAGAATGACAATTGTGAAAATCCACGTAGAAATAAGACACACAGGGTAGACCTTAAAACTGAGAACCATACCAAAGTACTAGTGGCCTTCATTTGGGCAGTTAAGGTCCCCAGATGGATGACTGTTCCGAGTGAGGCTCTTGATACGTCTCTGCAGGATGGATGATGGGGAGGTGGTGCTGCTCTGTGGATTCCAGAGCTTCTCCTGCACTAAACCTGCAGGTGACTGTATTTGTATGGGGAATAGGAGTAGATGACCTAAACAACATCAGTAACTACACAAGAAAGGGGAGAGGAGCAGCCGTGAGGTGAGACCTCGGGG
Organism: Baryphthengus martii; assembly: GCA_013396935.1. NCBI lineage: Eukaryota > Metazoa > Chordata > Aves > Coraciiformes > Momotidae > Baryphthengus > Baryphthengus martii. The sequence continues at coordinate 23,505 of VWZK01004176.1, forward strand.
AAGAAAGATGCCCAAGCCTTTATTTTGGCAAGGAAAAAGCAGAACTATTTCTTTTTCTTGTGGTCCCCCTGCATCAGCCTGGGGAGCTGCAGGGGCCATTGCTCCAGCAGCAGCTTCCCAAGCACCTGCTGTCTGTCCATGCTCCTCTTGCAAATCAAGGAACTCTAACCCAGAATAAACCCTTCTTATCTGCAAGATGCTGCAGGGTGACCCAGCAATAGCTGGGCATCTTCAGCAGAAACTAGTTCAATCTATATACATCTCTGCTGCCTCATCTCTTGCAGACCCAGAGATAACCTAGAACAACTCCTTCATTCCTAGTCCTTCCTCAAAGTATTCCCTTCACCAATTTTGCTACAGGTCCCTATGTTCTCGAAGCATCGATGGGAGGGAATTGAGGAAGGAATTACTGAATGCATCTAGAGCGTGTCAGTAGCAATCTGCCTCCTTAAGCTGCTGATGGGACTTTTGCTGGTCCCTGAAGTGATGGAGGGTGTATGTTTTGAGCCTTCCCAGCACGGGCGCCCACTTATCTCGTAAGCAACAGATTGGCTGCTCTCTGCAAACGGGAGCTGCTGCTTCCTCCCATTGTGTCTCGGGTCAAGCTGTCTGAGTAGCTGTGTGCTCATGGCTAAGAATAGTGCAGACCCCAGGGTCTTGGCCTCTGTATCCTGTGTGTTGGCTTCTTTCCTGCCTGGGGGCTTGGAAAAAGCCTGGGAAAGGGTGTGGCCTTCAAAATAGGTTGAAATGTGTTATTGGAGGCTCTACAGCCTATAAATAACACAGAGGTTGGGCAGGGGAAGAGCTTCTGTTTCCTCCCTGGTACAGGAGCTGAGCCCTCTTCTGCAAAGGCCAGAAATAGAAGTCCTGACTCTCTTGCTATTGTAATTTTGCCCCAGAGATGGAATTTACAGTAGGTGATTTAGCCAGGCCCTCTCTTAAAAGCAGGTGACTGCGTAACAAGTTCTGGGCATTGCAGCGTTTATTTTTGGTGGACCATTCACAATTTAAAAGTATTAAGACTGCAGCACTTTGTTCAAGTACTTCTAATATTGGTTCACTTTCAATGTTCATCCTCTGGTCTCTTGCTGAGCTTGGTGAGGTCAAGCTTACTTCTCCTGTAAATCAGGTCCTAGAAACTTTGAGTTGACATTTCCCTTCCAAGCCTCAACTTTTGAATCATAGGCTCATAGAACGGTTTGGGTTAGAGGGGACCTTAATGATTACCTAGTTCCAGTCCTCCTACCATAAGCAGGGACACCTCCTACTAGACCAGGTTGCTCAAAGCCCCACTCAACCTAGTCTTGAACACATCCAGTGTTGGGGCATCTACAACCTCCCTGGGCAACTTGTTCCAGTGTCTCATCACTGCAATTAATCCTTCAAGTAACTGCAATAAGATTAATCAAGGAGACAGTTTGACTCTCAGCCAAGCACACATAAGCCTCTCCTAGGGAATTAAGTTTCCTTCTATAAGTTTGTAGAAACATGACTTTGGAGTCTATTTTGTTAACCAGCAGCTGATTGATACTGCAGCTAATTCTGCCTAAATTGGGAGGGGTGTTTCCAAGGGGGCTAAGAGGTGCCTGTGCTGATGCACACATCTGTAGCAGAGCTGTCTGCGTGCAGCATGGGGTCAGGGATGCAAGGAGGATGCAGCTGCACACAGAGGTCCTCCTCTACGTATGGCATGGAGCACAGCACAGGGAAATTGGGTGGTCACTGCTGTCTCTGTCTTAGTTCATTATAACAATAAGACAATTTGATTAAAACCAAAAGTAGATTGGGGATAGGGGAGGCATTTTGGAACAGGCTGCCCAAGAAAGTAGTGGAGTCACCATCCATGGAAGGATTTTAAAGCCATGGAGATGTGGTGCTGAGGGACATGGTTTAGTACTGAATGAATGGTTGGACCTGCTGATCCTTTAGAACCTAAATGATTCTCATTGCTTCAGACTTGGGTAACTTCAGGGAACTATGTGTCTAGAGCAGACAAAACTGTCCCTTTCCTACTGCATCAAGAAAACACTGTACTAAATATCTACCTCTTACTGCTCTAAAAAAAAAAAAAAAAGGAGAGGACAACTGTCACTGAGCTTTTATCTTCTAGTTTTCTCACCATTTACAGATCTATACTGAAAGATTCTGCTCCCAAACTTTTTTTTTCCGACATTTCACAGGTTCTTGTTTAGATGTCCAACTTCCACCCAGCCTGGTGATCCTCAGGGAATTTCGAGTGTATAGTGTGTATGATCCTTATTGTCACTCACAGAAGAGGAAGAGCCAGGGAGTGTTTTGTTTCCTGCCCTGCTCTTTCCCAGCTATGGGCAGGGTACGTCTCTTACATTGTCACTCATCTTCCTTCCCTTTTGTTTAACTTGGTGGCTTTTTTTATCTGCAGTAACTGGAGCAAAGTAGAGGGAGAGTGGTAACTTAGGAGGACACCAACTCGAGAAGGAAGGCTGTTCTCTCAGCAATGCTTTACACCTCTTTAAAGGTATGGGCCTGGGTCCTCTTCTCTTAATTCTTCTAGGAGCATGTTCTCACCTGCCCAGCCTTTTCCTGAGCTGCTTTGGATCATGTGGAAAGCCTAAATGATCACACAGCACCTTATGCCCACCCTGCAGCAGGGCTGTGTGCCTTGGAGCAGCCTGTATGCTTCAAGTTGGGGCTTCATGAGGCTTCCTTTTGTTGTTCTTGAACTGTCTTTGCATTTCCTTCAGAAATGCTTCCTTTCTACAGTGTGAACTATTTTACTGTTGGCATCCACTCACTGTATTTTAATGGAATTGAAGCGAAATAATTCAAGATCAGATTGAAATAGGTTTAGTGCAGTAAACTTAGGGTTGGGTGCTGCAGGAAGAACCTGGATGAGCAGTAGCCACCTTCCTCCACTGAGCAGCTTGCTTTTTTTCATGGTGCTTGCTGTAGCGTCCTGCTCTGCTGCAAGGGTGCTCAGCTGTGAACACGGGGTGTTCAGCTTTATTTCACCCAGCATCTCCTGTCAACTGTGGTGTCTCTGCAGCGGCAGCAGTAGGTGCTGCTGGGTGGTTTTGTGCTGTCACAGAGGCAGTTGCCTTGACACAGCTCCCAAATTTGCTGCACTTCAGAACACAAATAGTTCTGATGTGTGATAAAAGAGGCAGCTCAGTAGCCCATCAACACCAGTTAGAACTCAAAGCATGCTGTAATCATCCAGTTTACAGCTTGTTTACAGAAGGGGTTAACTTCTCAAGCTTTCTTGCTTGAAGTTAACCCTGGAGCAATTGTTCTCAACCTATGTTCAGCTTTGAGGTTCATTGCTGCTTTTGGGCTTCGAAGACTTGTCTGAAAGCTTGCCTGTACTTCCACCGGTGGTTTCGTCTCCTTAGAAAGATTTGAGGGAGGTGTGTGTGAAATCTAAAGGTCCACGTGAACTTAACTTGCTTTGCATGTTACTAGGACTTGTTCATTGTTTGGTGATGATGTGAAGAGGCACAAGGTGAGATCTGCAGTCCTTACAGTGTGTGTGCAGCACACGTGCAAAGACTTAAAAAGCAGTGACTAATAGGTGGGTCATAAAATCATAGAATGGCTTGAGTTGGAAGGGATCTTAAAGATCACCTAGTTCCAAATCCCCTGCCATGGGCAAGGACACCTCCCACTAGATCAGGTTGCTGAGAGCTTCATTCAGCTTGATCTTAAATACTTCCAGAGATGAGGTGTCCACAACTTTTCTGGGGGACCTATGCTTTCCTGGTGCGTGGTGTGGTCCAGGCTGCTGCCCTGACTAGGTTTGGAGGTATCTGGCAGTTTGGGACATCACTCAGCTGTAGAAATCACAGAATCACAGAATATTAGGGGCTGGAAGGGACCTCGAAAGATCGAGTCCAACCCCCTTGCCAGAGCAGGAACCTAGAGTAGGTCACACAGGAACGTGTCCAGGTGGTTTTTCAGTGTCTCCAGAGAAGGAAAGTCCACAACTTCTCTGGGAGGCCTGTTCCAGTGCTCTGTCACAAGCCAGCTCGCTTTACAAATGGACAAAGCTGAGGAGGGAAGGAGAGTTTAAAACAATCAGTGCCGTGGCTGGTAGCACTGTTGAGAAGACAAGTTCATGTTGTCTTCTGGTGTAGACCCAGTATGTCCTACTCTGATTTTTAATCAAGTTGGATGGGAGTTCTCTCCCATCTTGTGCAGCTCTGTGTGCACTAAACTAATTTTTTTAATTTATTATAGATGCTGGACCTTAAATATCACCTATTTCTTGTTTGCTTAATGCATCCATAAGCATGCACTACTTTTCTTGAAGTAAATCTTAAGGGAAGACGATCTGTTTGAGCTTTGGTAGCAAACCCATGCCTGCAGCTGGTGGAAAACTGTTGACCCCAGTGAGTGGAGACACGTTTTAAGAAGAGCAAAGGAAACCTCAGACTTTCGCCAGCCTCACCCAGCTGAGCCTGAGGCTGTGTGCACACCATGGCTTGATTTTCTGCAGGGCTTGGAAGAGGAGGGGGACACTTTGCAGTTGCTGCTCAGCCTGTTGCTCCAGAGCCCTACTGTGCTCCCAGAGCATAGATGTAGCAGTGCAGTTTCATCAGCTCCTTGAGTTTTCAAAGACCTGGTGCTCCTTCTGTGTGGATTTAGCACCATCCCTAACCTCTGGGTCACAGCTACCAAAGGACTCTGCTGCCTGTTTAAGCTCCAGCAACCCTGGCTGGATTTCTGGTTTAATTTGGAGACAGCCTGCCGCAGCTCTGCACAGTAAATGCCCTATTAAGCAGTTAATTATTTCTCTATAATACTAGCTTTTATCTTTAATACAACAGTTTTACTGTCTCTGATAATTACACAGTCTCGGATAACTCTCTTAAATCTAATGAGGCGTGACAAGCTGTGTTCAACAAGGCACCACACCATTAACTTCTTACCTCTTACTTGTCATCTTATCACACTGAATTACTGTATTTCTAGCCTGAGTGGCTGTGGATACATAACATGTCACTTTTCATTAACAAAATAATGAAAATCATCCCTGGTGCTCTGGCAGTCGGGTTAGTGGTCAGCTGGTTGGCCTGGTGGCCTGCAGACCCCTCCAACAGCTTCTCTGCAGCGTTGTGCTCTTTGCCCCATGAGCTGAGCAGGCTTATTAGGTTTGGTTTAAATACTTCTGGCCACTCCAGCTGCTTGATTGGTCCACAGGTCTCTTGCTGGTGGGTGGGTGAAATGCAGATGGCCCTTTGAAGGGCATCAGTGATGACAGACCTTGTTTGTGCTGATGGAAGTCATTGCTGCAGGGATAACTTAGTGGTGGGATTTGATTTAATAAGGGAGACCAGGCGTTTTTTTTCTCAACAGGGTTGAGCCACAAACTGCTGTGGAAATGCTTGATATAACCTGACCTGATTTCTGTTTTGTTATCTGCTAATGGGAATAGTGGATCAGATCATCGAACGGCTGGTTTTCTGTGGATTTGAGGGTGGCATCAAAACCTGTGGATGTGCCTGGTTGAAGTCCTGGGGTTAGGGGGTCACCTTGCCAGTAAAAGAAGTACAAAATTGTGCTTCTGAAATGTTGAGGCTGCTGGCAGGGATGTTCCTGCATCCTTTGAGGCTGGCCTAGGAAGGCATTTCTCAGCGGAATGTGCCCAGGCTGTCCCTTGGAGCAGATGGTAGGGTCCAGCTGGCAGCCTGAGTGCTCCAGTACTACTGGACTGAACAGGTCAGTTACCATCTAGATGTGGAACAGAAAAGAGCCCTTTTTTTAAACAAAAAAATAAAAAAATCAGCTGTATCCAGCTAATGTTTTGGTGCTTCTTCCCAGCCTTTTCTGAGCCTGCCACTGACACTGCTTTTGGAGGTGGGTTTGCCTTCTGTTACGTGGAGCCCGTAGGAGTTGCGCTGTCAAAGCTGTGTCCTTCCCCACCGAGCAGAGGAGGAAAAGGCCTTGTTTCATTTTATAACCCAAGTCATTCAGATTCCATGTGGGTATTTTATGGGATGCCCATGGGACCAGCTACTGTTGTGTGCCTGCATTAGATCAGTTCCTGGCTCTAAAAGGGCATTTTTTACTTGGACAGAAGCTGTTGGCTTCTCAGCAGTTTCACTAAGTGCGAGACTAACCAGCGTGTGGAGTGTAAATCTGGAAAGAGAGCTGGATATCAAGTCATATTTAAAATTGTGCTGGCCTTATCAGAGTCTTAATGATGTGCACTCGTGGCCAGGAAGGCTAATGGCATCCTGAGATGCATTAGAAAGAGCATGGCCAGCAGGGTGAGGGAGGTTCTCCTCCCCCTCTACTCTGCACTGGTGAGGCCCCACCTGGAGTACTGGATCCAGTGCTGGGCACTTCAGTTCAAGAAGGACAGGGAACTACTGGAGAGAGTCCAGTGCAGAGCCACTAAGATGATGGAGTGGAGCATCTGCCTTCTGAGGAGAGGCTGAGGGAGCTGGGTCTCTTTAGCTTGAAGGAGACTGAGGGGTGACCTCATTCATGTTTGTAAATATGGAAAGGGCCAGTGTCAGGNCAGATGGTAGGGTCCAGCTGGCAGCCTGAGTGCTCCAGTACTACTGGACTGAACAGGTCAGTTACCATCTAGATGTGGAACAGAAAAGAGCCCTTTTTTTAAACAAAAAAATAAAAAAAATCAGAAAATCAGCTGTATCCAGCTAATGTTTTGGTGCTTCTTCCCAGCCTTTTCTGAGCCTGCCACTGACACTGCTTTTGGAGGTGGGTTTGCCTTCTGTTACGTGGAGCCCGTAGGAGTTGCGCTGTCAAAGCTGTGTCCTTCCCCACCGAGCAGAGGAGGAAAAGGCCTTGTTTCATTTTATAACCCAAGTCATTCAGATTCCATGTGGGTATTTTATGGGATGCCCATGGGACCAGCTACTGTTGTGTGCCTGCATTAGATCAGTTCCTGGCTCTAAAAGGGCATTTTTTACTTGGACAGAAGCTGTTGGCTTCTCAGCAGTTTCACTAAGTGCGAGACTAACCAGCGTGTGGAGTGTAAATCTGGAAAGAGAGCTGGATATCAAGTCATATTTAAAATTGTGCTGGCCTTATCAGAGTCTTAATGATGTGCACTCGTGGCCAGGAAGGCTAATGGCATCCTGAGATGCATTAGAAAGAGCATGGCCAGCAGGGTGAGGGAGGTTCTCCTCCCCCTCTACTCTGCACTGGTGAGGCCCCACCTGGAGTACTGGATCCAGTGCTGGGCACTTCAGTTCAAGAAGGACAGGGAACTACTGGAGAGAGTCCAGTGCAGAGCCACTAAGATGATGGAGTGGAGCATCTGCCTTCTGAGGAGAGGCTGAGGGAGCTGGGTCTCTTTAGCTTGAAGGAGACTGAGGGGTGACCTCATTCATGTTTGTAAATATGGAAAGGGCCAGTGTCAGGAGGATGGAGCCAGGCTCTTCTCAGTGATGCCCAATGGTAGGACAAGGGGCAATGGGTGCAAACTGGAGCATAGGAGGTTCCATGTAAACACAAGGAAGAACTTTTTCCCAGTGAGAGTGACAGAGCCTGGAACAGGCTGCCCAGAGAGGTTGTGGAGTCTCCTTCTCTGCAGACATTGAAAACCTGCCTGGATGCGTTCTCGTGTGACCTACTCTAGATGGTCCTGCTCTGGCAGGGGGTTTGGACTCAATGATCTTTCGAGGTCCCTTCCAGCCTCTAACATTCTGTGATTCTGTGATCTAAAATGGGCCAAAGGCATTGCTTGTGCTCTGTCTCTCCTGCAGGCAGTAAGGAAATTTGTGTCCATAAATGCACATCTCCTTACCCCACTAGGACAGCAGGCAGAAGCATGCAGCTCTAATGTCCCTGCTGCCATCTGTGGCACTCTGGATTCCTGTCTTCATATCCCCAGGTTGCCCTGGAAAGCATCCTCCTGTGCCAAGAACTGTCAGCAGTGAAAAAAGTCCCTTTGTTGGTTGTAAATTTGCAGACAATGGCTGATTACGTGTGGCTGAGGGTCGGTGAAGAAAGAAAATCCGTGACAAGTAGGATGGTGTGTGGTCTGTTGTGGCTTTTGGTTGCTTTTCAAAGGAGCAGAGTAGGCTACAGGGTTCCCAAGGGTGAAGACTTAGTGATGATAAAATAAATTAACTGATGTATCCTGGGCTGCATCACCAGCAGTGTCAGCAGCGGGTTGAGGGAGGGGGATCCTGCCCCTCTGCTCCCAGTGCTCCGGGGATGACTCTTCCTGCAGTGCTGGGTCCAGCTCTGGAGTCCTCAGCACAGGAGAGACAGGGACCTGTTGGAGCAGGGCCAGAGGAGCCCCAGCAATGCTGGGAGGGTTGGAACCCTCTGCTGTTGAGGCCAGGCTGGGAGAGCTAAGGGTATTCAGCCTGGAGAAGGCTCCAGGAAGGCCTTATTGTGGCCTTTCAGGACTTAAAAGGGACCTAAAAGAAAGATAAACGCAGACTTTTTTTGCAAGGCCTGTTGCAACGGGACAAGGGTGATGGTTTTAAAGTAAGAGGAGCTTCAGGCTAGATTTAAGGAAAAAATTTTTACACTGAGGATGGTGAGGCCCTGGCCCAGGTTGTCCAGAAAGGTGGTAGAAGCACCATCCGGGTCAGGTTAGACAGAGCTCTCAGCAACATGCTCTGGTTGCAGATGTCCCTGCTCAGTGCAGGGGGGTTGGACTAGATGACCTTGAAAGTCCTTTCCAACCCAAACTATATTACGATTCTAGGGTCTGTTTGTGCCTCTGCAGTCTTCGTGCTCTTCAAGGCTCACTGCAGCGATCTGCCCAGTATCAGGCACAGCTGGACTGTATAGAAGGATTTGGTGATTACTGCTTGTGGTATGTGCTCTTGGGGTGGTTTCTCTAATAGGATTTGTACCTTGCACGTTGATTCATTCTTAGGTGTCCTGCTGCTTTCGGACTTTCACTAGATGGCACCACCAAGCAGCTGCTCTTCTCGCATTCCCAGTCAAACTGTAAGGAGTTAGAGAAGATGCGCTGAATTTTTTTTTTTTCCATTTCCTTCAAAAAAAAGGTCACAGTTCATTATTTTTAACTCTGAATCTCATTCAAGATGGCAGCATGTTTGGGAACTGACTGTGGCAAGTTTAATGTGCTGACCTGCTGGAGCACATCACCTCCTTAGCGTTGGTGAGGAGAATAGTTCCAGTGGCTGGGGTGAGATCAGGGATCTGCATCTCCTGTGTCTGACTGAGGTTTGGAGACAGCAGCTGTAACGATGATGTCTCCAGCTCTAGATCATAGCATCATAGAATGGTTTGGGTTGGAAGGGATTTCCGAAGGTCATCTAGTCCAACCGCCCCTGCTCTGAGCAGGGCATCCTTGATCAGGTTGCTTAGAGCCTTGTCAAGCCTCACCTTGAATATCTCCAGGGATGAGGCCTCAACTGCCTCCCTGGGCAACCTGTTCCAGTGTTTCACTACCCTCATGGGAAAGAACTTATTCCTGACATGCAATCTAAATCTGCCTTCTTTAATTTAAAACCATTGCCCCTCATCCTGTCACTACAGGCCTTTTTAAACAGTCTTTCTCCAGCCGCCTTGTAGGCCCTTGCTGTCAGCAGCATTACCACAAAGCAAGACAGTGCCACTGAATGCCCTTTGCTTTGTTGTTTTTGTGTGGTGGTGGTGGTTTTGGTTTTTTTTTCCTGCTAATTAATGTAGTGGAAAAGCCTCTTCCAAGCCTGCTTGTTCGAGAACACTGGTACCTGTGGGTTTAAAGAGAGAAGGTTTGCCCTGGTAGCTGGTACTTTCTAAAATGGCCGCCTAGCTGGAGTGACAGCAAAAAAAAATTCTAAACAGATTTTCATGGGATGTGGTACTTGATATTTTTCCATTAATGGTTCCTATTTGTGCTTGTAAAAGCTGGTTAAACCCAAGGAGAGCATTAGATCTCTGTGACAAACTAAATGGAACTCTGAGATGCTTTTGCAGTGTTCAGACCCCACTCTGACTTCTTGTTATCTCCAGGGAGTAACTAGAGAAAGCTTAGAGCAGCAACTGCAGTACCACCAGAGGACTCTCTAGAGGAGGACAAATGTGAAGTACTGCAAGAAGCAAACTCTTCTATGGCCAGAGTGACTTCATTTAAGAAATCACAGAATGATTTGGTTTGGAAGGGACCTTTCAAGGTCATCTAGTCCAGCCACCCTGCAGTGAGCAGGGACATCTGCAACTGCAACAGGTTACTCAGAGCCACATCCAGCCTGATCTGGAATGTTTCCAGGGAAGGAAGAGTTGTTTCAAGTATCTTTTTTTCAGGACATATGGTTGGTGGTACTGAGGCCACGTGTCTCAGATGGCTCTCCACAGTGTTAGCCAGTGGGCATGCAAAATGTTGTGTAATGACATTATGCTTTAATGCCAGCTGGCAGAAGCTGGGACGCATGGTTTTGGGGGTTGGCACTGGTATCTTTGTGCTGGAGATGTGTGCAAGGTCCTGCTTCCTCAAAGGTCATCTGGTCCTGTTAGTTGCAAGGAAATGACTATTGTGCTGCTGTGACTCAAAAGCTTCTTGGACTTTTGGACCATGTTGTTTCACAGTCACTACTATAATTTCAATTTGCCTGCAAGAATTATCAGGGCTAATAGGTAGTGATGAAGCACTCCTACCTTCTCTTAGGTCCCATGGCCTGAAGATGCTGCTGCTGAAGGCTGCCAGAAGCACATACCTACTTTCCAAACACCTCTGCTGTTTGTCCTTCTGACCTGAGGGTGCACGCATTGTCTCTGCTTAGCTCAGAGCCAGATCTTTCAGCTTTGCTCAACTTTAAACTGGCAAATTCTGAGGGACCTCCAGAATTTTTTTTAAACTACTTTTGCATTGCAGATTGGTACAGACTGCACACGTGCATCGGTTCAGCTCTGCTGGTTAAAGTATCCTTCTAATTTTCTTTGCAGTGAAACGATTTAAGGAACCAAAGGAGGAGAGGCGTCCCTGGAGGATATGGTGAGATTTTTTAATTTGGAGCTTGAAAAGACCATGCATACGTAATATTATTTTCTCTTATACTAACCTGCAGATAGGCCCTCTGAATATCCTGTGTGCTCTGCTGTGGTTTCCTAAGGAAACCTCCAAAAAGTAGCTGGTGCTCCCTAGAAGTAAAATTCTTTGCTTAGCTCCTCCAGAAAAGCTTGTTTTTCTTGTAGATGACTGAGCCATGAGGTTATAGTCCCCTCCAACCTGCACTCGGGGTGTCTCCACATGACAGGGCCAAGTTTTGTTCTTAATTTTGATTAATTACTTTGATGTCCTCTGACCGAGGTCAGGAATAGACTGGGCAACATATTTGGCTGTGTGTTGATATGAGGTAGCTGGGCACCGCTGTCAAGTTTAGACACCTCTACAAAACATCTCTGTATTGTAGGATTTATGGGCTTCTGAGAGGTGAGCGTATGGTTGGGATCGGCATATGGCCAGGCTGGCTTGTCAACATGGAGCTACCAGCCAACATTAGTGATGAAAAGCCTTAGTCTCCTGAGTTTGGTTGTTCTTCTAAAATAATGTGGGAATTCACTCCAGTTCCCTGCAGATAGGTGCAAAAATTGTAAGTAGCAGAACACTTTCTCTGCACCTATTGCTGGTTGGAGAAATGGAGGCTGGGCTGGGCACTGGAAGGTGAATTGCCCGTTGCTGCAGCTTAAAACTCAGCAGCAGATCTGCAAGACTGAGCTGCTATGTGTTGAAGTAGTAGTATTTATTTATTTTAAGTATTTGGAATTGGCCAGACTTCCCCTTTTCACCATGTACAACTTCTTGGGCATCAGGAATGCATCTTAGAGGAAAGCAGATCCATGCAGCGTCTTTTCTTGGGTGACTGCTGTGCTGCTGGTGCTACAGGGCACAGATGGAAAGAGCTGGAGCACCTCTCCTAGGAGGACAGGTTGAGAGTTGGGCTTGTTCAGCCTGGAGAAGAGAAGGCTCCAGGGAGACCTTGTGGCCTGCCAGTATCTGAAGGGAGCCTACAAGAAAGCTGTGGAGAGACTTTTTACAAAGACCTGTAGTGATAGGATGAGGGTCAGTGGTTTTAATCTGGAAGAGGGTGGGTTTAAATTGGAAATAAGAAGGAAATTCTTCTTTCTGAGGGTGGTGAGACACTGGAACAGGTTACCTGGGGAAGTTGTGGATGCTTCATCACTGGATCTTTTCAAATCCAGATTGGATGGGGCTTTGAGCAACCTGGTCTTGTGGGAGGTGTCCCTGCCAAGGCAGGTGGGTTGAAACAAGATGATCATTAATGTCTCTTCCAACCCAAACCATTCTATGATTCTATTGATCTCTTTTTTTTTTCTAAAAGGTTTTATGATACCTCCAAGCAAGCCATAGGTGCCCTCTTCATCCACTTTGCCAATATTTTTCTGTCAGATCTCACTGAAGAGGACCCTTGTTCTCTGTAAGTACACAAGGTGCTTGCATTCATGTCCTACATCTGCAAAGGGAAGAAGCAAACCTGTTGGAAAATGTCATGTATGGCAGAAACTGATCCATTTGAGGTAGTGTGTGGGGATAAACCATGCTGAGTTTATTTTCAGGATCTGGGTTGTCTTCTGGTCCTTGCAGTCTGCTGGTCTGATGGAGATGCAGTAGTTCAGTCATGCTTTTCTGCTGATTAAGAGCACCTTGCAATACAGTGGCAAAAAGCTGCAGTAAATAACGCAGTGGTGCCCCGTGCAAATGCAACTGTTAAATGTGCCATTTGTTTGCACACCAGACTTTGCAATTTG
>VWZK01004177.1:0-15089 GCA_013396935.1 Baryphthengus martii
CCAACAAAGACCAGATGGAACATTCTCCCGTCAGACTTGAAGATGCATTGGACCGATGAGACCCCTCAGATCCGTGGTGGCAGCTATTGCAACTTTCTCACTCTCTCTCTTTCTCACTCTTTTCTCTCTTTCTCTCTCTTTTCTTCGCCTACTTGTTGTGGGCCAAATGAATTGACTTGGCACTTGATTCTGTTTTGAGTCTTAATTCTGTTCCCGAGAATACANTCTTAATTCTGTTCCCGAGAATACATGAAACCTCGTCACAATAAAATATCTAACTGGACATCACTCAGGAGTTAAGCCCAGCCGCACTTAGTCACCCAGAATTCTCTGAGGTTGGTTGGAAAACAAGGGGGTTTAATTTCTACCAAAATATTCAAAACAACAGTAAATTGTGACATACTGTCAGAGCAAGATCACCTAGATTAAATAACACAAGAATGCATCCAGGTGGGGTCTGAATGTCTCCAGAGAAGGACTCTTCACAATCTCTCTGGGAAGCCTGTTCCTGTGCTCTGTCACCCTAACCGTAAAAAAATTTTTCCTTACGTTAACATGGAACCGCCCATGCTCCAGGTTGCACCCATTGCCCCTTCTCCTATCATTGAATATCCTTGAGAAGAGCCTGGCTCCATCCTCCTGACACTCACCCTTTACACACTCATAAACTTTAAGAGGGGGTAAGGGGCCCAAGCAAGCTGGCTAATATTTAAGTGCCATTTCCTCCAAGCTCAAGATCAGAGCATCTTGAAGAGTAATAAATCAAGTAAGAGAGCTAGGAGACCTGTATGGTTGAGCAGGGAGCTAATGAATAAACTTAAGTGGAAGAAGGAAGTCTCTGGAACATGGAAGAAGGAGCTGACCACTTTGGAAGAATATGAGAAGATTGTCAGAGAATGTAGGGATGTGACAAGGAAAGCTAAGGCCTCCTTAGAACTAAACCTGGTGAGGGAGGTCAAGGGCAGCAAGAAGACTTTTTCAAATACGCTGGAGGCAAAAGGGAATCTAGAGGAAATGTGGGCCCACTGATGAATGAAACAGGAACCCTGGTGACTGAGGATACAGATAAGGTGGGGTTACTGAATGCCACCTTTGCCTTGGTCTTTCCTGCTAAGGTCAGCTCCCAGGAGTCCCAGTCCTGTTTCTAGTGGAGTCCCTCAAGAGTCAGTACTGGGACTGGTACTATTCAAGATATTCATCAATGACCTGGGTGAGGGAACAGAATGCACTGTCAGCAAGTTTACTGATAGCTCAAAGGTGGGAGGACTGTTGAATACACCAGAAGGCTGTGCTGCCATTCAGCGGGACCTAGACAGGCTGGAGAGCTGGACGGGGAGAAGTTTACTGAAGTTCAGTAAATGGAATGCAGTGTAGGGGAAAGGGACCTGAGGCTCCTGATGGACAGCAGGATGTCCGTGAGCCAACAATATGCCCTTGTAGCCAAGAGGGCCAATGGCATCCTGGGGTGTATTAGAAGGGGTGTGGTTAGTAGGTCAGGAGAGGTTCTTCTCCCCCTCTCCTCTGTCCTGGTGAGATCGCATCTGGAATATTGTGTCCAGTTCTGGGACCCTCAGTTCAAGGACAGAGAACTGCTCAAAAGAGTTGAGCACAGAGCCACAAAGATGACTAAGGGACCAGAACATCTCCCTTACGAGGGAAGGCTGAGGGAGCTGTGTCTCTTTAGTTTGGAGGAGACCAGGGAGTGACCTCATTAATGTTTATGAGTATGTATAGGGCGAGTGTCAGGAGGACGGAGCTGGGCTTTTCTCAAGGATGTTCAGTGACAGAACAAGGGGCAATGGGTGCAAGGTGGAGCATAGGTGGTTCCAGGTAAACATAAGGAAACACTTTTTCACAGTGAGGTTGACAGAGCACTGCAACAAGCTACCCAGAGAGGCTGTGGAGACTCCTCCTCTGGAGACATTCAAGCCCCACCTGGATGTATTCCTGTGTGACCTAATCTAGGTGATCCTGCTCTGCCAGGGGGGTTTGACAGGGTGATCTTTCGTGGTTCCTTCCAGCCGCTGGCGTTCTGTGATTCTGTGACTAATGCCATTATCCAGATCACTTATGAGGATTTTAGACAGTATTGAGCCCAATGTACACTTTGATGGCAACATACTCTTGATTATTTACTTCATAGAGGACGGGGTCAGATAAAACTGTCAGGGAGACCCTCCTGTTGAGTCACGAGGTTCAGAAAGGACCCCCTTGTGTTCTAAGCTCCTTCTTAGTGGGGAGTTTAGTTGTGTCTAGGTCCAGACATAGTCCCAGACTTGGTCAGTGGTTTATATCAAAAGCATGTATGTGCATAATCAATCCTTTATACCACTTTCTTAGGATTTCAAAATTTAGCATGTTATTAATCACTTATCAAGAATTTGTTGTGGCAAGAACTCTCTTAGCCTCGGTAACCTTAAGGGGTGTCTCTACTCAAGGGGAGATCCTAGCATGCTCTTTTTCTTTTGCCACCTATAAATCTTTTTAAAATGAACCTGAAAATATTTGGAAAAAAAATAAGTTGAAAAGAAGAAATAAAGAAAACCTTGGTTATTTCAAGAAAATAAGCAAATCCCTCCACTAGAAAAAAAGCGATGATAAATAGAAATGGAAAAAAAAAAGTATTGAACAATCAGAATTATTTGGTGGATTTTAAATAGTCACTGAAGTTAATTCAAAATATAAATATGTATTTGGAGCCAAGTGCTGACAGTGAAGGGCTGCAGGGACACACTGTGTGAAGTGACCAGGGCTGCCCTGTGCTGGACACAGTTGGTTCCAGCCAGATCCAGTCGACCCACCATAGGGCACCACTAATCCCAGCAGCCAAGGTGGTGGCATCTCAGGGAAAAAAAGTTTCAAAAAAGGCAAAATGATACACAGGTAATGATGAGTGAGGAAAAAAATATGTGAGAAACAGCCCTGTAGACATCAAGGTGAGAGAAGGAGGAAGGAGAGAAGGTCCTCCATGCACTGGAGCCAAGGTTCTCCCTGCATCTTATGGAAGACACTACACTTTGAGCAGGCTTTTTTTTTTTTTTTCTCCTGAGGACTGCAGCCCATGGAGAACTCACACTTGAGCAAAGGAAAAGCATGAGGAGGAAGGAGTACTAGGGAGACCACTGACTGTGGTGAGTATTTGTACTGATCCTAATTATTCCTTCTTACTGCACTGCACAGGGGTAGAAAAAGGAGTTGGGAGTGAAAAGACAAAGCTGGCCATGGAAGAGAAAGAAAAGTGATGTTTTAATAGCTGGTTTTGTGTCTCACTTCATAAATCTATTTTAATTGGCAGGAAATTAAATTAATTTTGTTCGACTCTGTTTTGCCCATGACAGAAATTGGTAAATAAACTGCCTGTCTTTATCTTGACCCATGGGCTTTTTCAACCAATTTTCTTTCCCGTCCTGTTGAAGAGAAGTGAGAAAGCAGCTGGGTGGGTGTCTGGCTGTTAGCCAAGGCTAATCTATCACAAAAGCTAACAATTATTTTCTGTCATTTTCAAGCTACATTGTATTTTGTTCATTACAGTTCATATTGCTGTTGTTATTGATGTTTATATTAACAGGAGGAAACTTCATTATTTCTTAAATTTCATTGTTAGGCAGTGCACTTTTTAAATTAGAAGGCTCTGAGAGGCTGCAATATTCTGATATGTTCCTTTTACTGTAGAGAAAAAAATCGAGCCCTAACCAGTAGCTGAGTACATATAAGGCTCTCTGATAACTCTTCGCAGTTAATTTCGAGGTTTGGAGACTAACAAAAAAGAATTTTCTCACTTTTAGTGTTTGTTGAGGCTCTAACACACTACATTGCCACAGACAAGTGACAAACACTTTTTACCTGAGGAAAGCCTTCAAGCTGAATTTCTGCTTAATGAAACCCAGTTTAACTGAAGCAGAGGTGTCAGAGTGAACCAACAAAGTACATTCAACGAATGAAATTCATTCTAATATGACTGTGTTACCTTACTTCATTTTCCACTGCTATATGACCTGCTTATACAGATCCTAGCTTCTCTGTCAAGATTAAGCCTGGACCCTACTGAAGTCAAAACATTTGAAGTGGAGAGAATGTGGACACAGTTTTAACTGCTTATCAGACTATTCCATTATATCTACATTGTAAAGGAAAATACTTGATAAGACAATGTAACAACTAATACGGCATAGGGATAGTAAGTGTATACAGACTATAAAAACACAGAAGTAATTCTTGTCTCATTCATTATTAGATATTCTTCCTTCCTTTTTTGTTTGTTTTGGCAGTATAAAATGGTCCCAAACAGCAGGGCCTCGTTGCACTAGTAGTTGACATGCATATCAGTAGAAACATGTAACTTCTGAATAAATAATAAATGTCTTCCTATCTCTCATACCAGTCATACTCCAAGACAATGTAAGTGGCACTCACCTTTAAAAGAAGAGAGAATGATGTGATAAAGGAGAAAAGATAGAAATTAGAGCTATATATTTTTATTTACATAGAATGTGATTCCAGGGAAATAGTTGGGATCTAGGACGTTATTGTTCTTGCTATACGAAAGGGTGTTAAGACTCTTTAACTGTAGTCTTTTCTAGGAGAATACTTTAATTTTTGATTACCTTCATCATAAGTTTTTCTACTTAATTGTTCTTAGTGAAATTTGATCTTTTGATCTTTTTCTCTTTACCCTGTAACCTTTAAAAAATACGTCAAATTATTTTGTAAGTTGTTTCAATTTAACCTGGGGAAATTACAGTAGTTAAAGTAGATGGTAAAGCTATTATCATAAAATAATAGAATGGCTTGAAGTGAAAGGGACCTTAAAGATCATCTAGTTCCAAACCCCCTGCCACGGGCAGGGACATCTCCCACTAGACTAGGTTGCTCAGAGCCTCATCCAACCTGGTCTTAAACAATTCCAGGGATGAGGGGTCCACAATTTCTTTGGACAACCCGTTCCAGTGTCTTACCACCCTCACAGCAAAGATCTTCTTCCTAATGTCTAATCTGAATCTATCCTGCTCTAGTTTAAAACCATTGACCCTTGTCCTATCACAAGCCCTTATAAAAGTTCCCTCTCCAGCTTTCCTGTAGGTCCCCTTCAGGTACAGGAAGGCCACTATAAGGTCTCTCTGGAGCCTTTGCTTCTCCAAGATGAACAGACCCATCTCCCTCAGCCTGTCCTCACATGAGAGATGCTCCAGCTCTCTGATCATCTTTGCGGCCCTTCTCTGGACCCCCTCCAATATATCCATGTCCTTCTTGTGCTGGGAGCTCCAGAGCTGGATGCAGTACTCCAGGTGTCGTCTCACAAGAGCAGAATAGAGAGGCAGAATTATTTCCCTTGACCTGCTGGCCACACATCTTTTGATGAAGCCCAGGACACGGTTGGCTTTTTGGGCTGCCAGCGCACATTGTCAGATCATGTTCAGCACTTCATCAACCAGTACCCCCAAGTCCCCCTCTACAAGGCTGTTCTCAGTCCACTCATCACCCAGTCTGTATTCGTGATGAGACTGATCTGTCCCAAGTGCAGGACTTTGCACTTGGCCTTGTTGAACTTCATGAGGTTGGCATGGGCCCACCTCTTCAGCCAGAGAGTCAAGATCTCTCTGGATGGCATCCCTTCCCTCCAATGTGTCAACTGCATCATACAGCTTGGTGTCGTTTGCAAACTTGCCGAGGATTCACTTGATCCCACTGTCCATGTTGCCAATAAAGATTTTAAACAACATCAGTCCCACTACTGATTTCTGAGGCACTCCACTTGTCACAAGTCTCCATTTGGACATTGAGCCATTGATCACAATGCTCTGAGAACAGCCGTCTAGTCAATTCATTATCCTCCAAGTGGTCCATCCATCAAATCCGTGTTCTTCCAATTTAGAGACCAGAATGTCATGCAGGACAGCGTTAAACACTTTGAACAAGTCCAGGAAGATAATGTCAGTTGCTCCATCCATTCATTACGTTTCATATAATGGATTATATTTTATATAATGAAATATATGTCATATAATGAATTCCTGTTCATTATAAAAACTAAAACTAAAAAAAAAAAATAAAACCCCACTAAAATTACAGACCTGATTTTAAAATTTTCGGAATACGTCCTTTTCTCTATACTTTTCACTCATGACACCTAGAGCAAGGCAGAAAATTAATACTTTTCCTGGCACAGGGCCCAAGGCACAATATTTATCCTCAACTGTTTGCCACAAAATGCCACGATTCATTTTTACTGTCTAGACTTTAATTTTCTTACCAAGTTCAAATCTCTGTTGTCTGTTTCAAATTTTGCAAGAAAAAATAGACCTATGCATTTAAGCCAATCTAGTCTAATCATCTCCACTGCCCTCCCCCAAAAGACAACAGTGACAACAAACCTGCAAAGATAATTTCCAATCGTGTGTATGTAAAGTTTTCATAAGAAAAGTGTTCTCTATATCACTTGAGAGAGTAAACTTTTTTTTTATTATTTTCCCACCTTTAGACGTAATTCAGAAAGTATTCCACAGAAGAAAAAACAACCGTAACAACACACAGCCTATTTCATAAAATGGAATCAATATTTTTAATACTTCTGTGAAGCTAGTTAGAACTCGAGATATAAAGCAAAATTGAATAATAATGTAAGAGAGGTTTCCAGAAACAATAAAACATCCTTCAAAAAGCTGAAATCATATTCTTACATTAAAAAGAAAAAAAGAAGGCATTACAAAATGTGAAAGCATAAAACTGTAATTAAAAAGAATGAACACATGGCAAAAGAAAGCAAAACTACTGTTCTTTGTTTTACACACATCAGGATCAAGAAGTCTGTACAACCAGTTGATGATCAGAATATAAAAAGCATATTAAAATAAACAAGTAGAAAAAGGTCATTGTTGAGAGACTACAGTGGTGATCCTTGTGGAAGAAAAAGGGGAGAGGAGAGTCCCATTAGGGAGCCACTCTCAGCAGGAGACTTATCAAGGTTCTGTGTGAAACAGTGATTGTTGGATAGTTTATGGAAAAAAAATGACAAATGAACAATAATGAACTTCTGGGACCAGATGTTATTGACGTATGAGAACTAGGGGAACTGAAGGATGAAATATCTGAATTAATAAGTTTCATGTAGCTTTTTACTTTAGAGAGCCTTAGATGCTGAAGATCAGAAGATGGAAACTGTGACTTTTTTAACAGGTTCCAAAAGAGGAGGGAGAAACTATTTAGTTAACGTAGATTTCAAAAGACGTTTGGACAAAGTCTTTCACACAAAGCTTTTAAGTAAATTAGGTAGCATGAGTAAAGCCATTTGTTGAATATATAAATGACTTGTTAAGAGAAAGAAAGCACAAGTAGGAGTAAATTGTCAGTTCTTGAAGTGGAGACAGATCATCAGTGCTTGTAAGCGGGGGTCTGTACTGTAAAACATATTCATCATTGACCTGGAAAGCAGGAGATCACTGGAAAGAAAAAGGCTGCTGACAATATTATTCAGGATAGTACGGATGAAAGCTGACTGTGAGGAATTGAAAAAAGACTGTGTAAGACTGAAAGGGCAGTGAAGTGACAAACAAAATTCAGTATAAATAAATGTAAAGTGATGTACATGGGAGAAAACAATCCTAATTTCACATATGAAATTATAGGCTTTAAACTAACCATTACCAAGAGTGGTATCTTGGGTTTGTAAAAAATTGTTCCCTGAAACACTAGTTTAATAATACCCATGGTCAAAAAACGAAATAAAATATTAGAGACTTTTAGAAGAAAAAGACAGAACAAAACATAAGTCACCATAATGCTGTTAACTGACTTTCCCACACCTTGAATAATGTAAGCAGTTCAGATTCTAAAAAACTGTGCAATAGATCTGGAAAAAAATCCAGAGAATGGCACGCGGAGTATAGAATAGTTTCTGTACAGGCAATGACTGAATAGGCTAATAACATCTAATATAAAAAATATTAGAGTAGATGTGGTAGAGGTCTACAAAATCAGAAGTAGCAAGGGATGACAACAGATAATTCTCTATTAACATTATCTAGATCCTGGTCTTGAGACAATCATGTCAAGGTTACAAGTCAGCTTATCTGGGTAGGGATGTGATCAACCATTGTGGGAAATACTGTGTCCAGGATAGAAGCGGAACAAGGATTATATTGAGTTCAGAGGTTTAAGTTAAGGGACATTCTTATCACAGCAGGAAAAATGTACTACATCCTGCATTTCATTCTTTTTTTTACTTATGGGAGACTTCCCAGTTTTTGTTCATGGTAGACATGCAAGTAGCACAGATTTCCCTGTCTCACTAAAGCTTCTTTCTTCTGAGGGCACCACCATTCAACATCTATTTGAAATGATAAGGACAAGAAAATGAAGTGAAGCACGAACTCCGAAGTGTGTTTTCAAGGTGAGATTTGGAGGTAAACTAGCTGGATGTTACATAGCCTGCAAAAGAATTTCATGGAGAGATGCAGGAAAGCTCGTAGGACAGAGGCACTTCAAAGGTAAAAAACAAGCAGAGGTTACCCTTTCTTCTGAGTTACCCCAGAGAATTGAAAGTTGCAGGACTGAATATGGCACACAAACCATGACATAAAAGATGCAGGATGTTGCAAGCAGGACATCCAATGAACTGTACAAGTAGCACGTGGTCCATCCAGTCCTGCTGAGTGAAAGGTCTTTTGTTTTAGTGTTGCTGTCTTGGACTTTTATCTAGCATGTCCTGTTGTGGAGGATAATTTCTGCTGCCTGACATCTGAGTGTTGTTGAAAAGTAGCCTGACTAGGGGTGTCCTCACGTTTGTGGCTGCGGGGACCTGGTAATTTTGGAGAATTTACATGGACAACCCTTGGTCAGGGTACCCTCTTGTGCTAAAGGGTTACTGATCCTATTCAAGCTCTTAGAGGTAGAAGACACATATCAGCATTCTTCTCACTGTAGTACCTGTGTCACAGAGGAATCTCTGAAAGTCATTGAAGTGAAAGATTTTGACCAGGCTATATAAGTCCTAGGCCTTCTCCCTGTTTTAGGAAAAGCCCAGCATTTTCTTCTGGAAATAGTTCTGATTCACAAAGGGCAGACACATATACTGAAAGAGGATGACAGCATGGAAAGGATTAGATGGCTAATAAGCAGTGCTTTTTGCAGAAGGGACACTGTATTAGTGCTACCAACCCTCCACAGTTGGTTTGTCCCAAGAAGTTACTTGGGATGGATCAGAGGCAGGGCAGATGTAGGTGCTGTGGGAGACAGACCAGAGCTCCAGAGTCCAACTGACTAGAGCCAAGGAGTCTACAGAGTCACTGACCTGACAGGCCCCTCTGTATGCTAGGGCTTCTGGCTCCTGAGCTGCACGTTACCAGCCATACAAATAAGGCTACGTCTTATATGGCGTTTTGAGTACCAAACCCAGAACTTTCTATCAGAGGAATCAGAAGGAAGGCTTTATGACAATGGAATAGAGTTGCCCTTATATGAGACTGTCCTCGACCAAAACTGTCTGTACTAGTCAGGTCTCAACTGAGTTTGACCTAGCACTCTGCAACAGCATACAGCCTTGAGATAGGTGTTGCTGTCAAACATCTGGCTGTAAAACTTTTCAGAGGTTTTTAGATCCTTTTTTTTTGAATCTTTTCTCACCTTCATCACGAAGAAGCATTATGGGCACAGCATTTAGATCTACCTTTGCAGCAAAACACCGTAAGAGATGGAGTCTGAACTATTAGCTTCATGATCCTAAGGTTATAAATAAAAAAATAGATGCCATTTAGCTATTAAAAAAATCAGAGTCTATCTTCCTGAAGAAATCTGATCTTTGCATACTACTTTTTTCTTTACTTTTTTTCACAGAAAAGTCCCAATTCCAGAATGCTTTTCACTCTGGTTCTGAGGGATGGGACTAGTATAGCATCTCAAGTTATAAAATCCTTGCATTTTCAATTTTTTTTCATTTCAAGTTATACAATCTAGAGTCTGAAAATAATCATTATTTTTATTTTTCTATATTTCTGTAGAATAATGAAGTAATATTACTTCATTATACTCTGTGATGCTGCCTAACAAACAGGAGGATGCACTAGAATTATCGGTAGAAAAACGCAGAATCACAGAATTGTCGTGGTTGGAAAAGACGTCTAAGATCACCACATCCAACCATCAAACCACAGGAAAAGAAAAAAAAATAGCCAAAAAAACCCCAAGCACAAAAACCAAATCACCTCACCATCCTACTAAAACATGTCCTGAAGTACCTGCTCTACACATTTTTGAACACCTCCATGGATGGTGACTCCACCTGGGCATCCTGTTCCAGTGCTTAGCTACTCTTTCAGTATTTAAATTTTTCCTAATATCTAATCTAACCTTCCCGTGATGCAACTTCAGACCATTTCC
Organism: Baryphthengus martii; assembly: GCA_013396935.1. NCBI lineage: Eukaryota > Metazoa > Chordata > Aves > Coraciiformes > Momotidae > Baryphthengus > Baryphthengus martii. The sequence continues at coordinate 10,372 of VWZK01004177.1, forward strand.
TCTAGTCCTGTTGTTATTTACTTGAGAGAAAAGTCCAGAACTCACCTCACTACAACCTGCTTTCAGGTAGTTGTAGAGAGAGATAAGGTTTCAGCCTCCTCTTCTCCAAGCTAAACAATCCCAGTTCCTTCAGCCACTCCCCACAGAACTTGTTCTCCAGACCCTTCACCAGCTTGGTTGCCCTACTCTGACCTCGCTCTAGCAACTCAATGACTTCCCTGTGGTGAGGGACCCAGAACTAAACATAGTACTTAAGGTGCAGCCTTACCAGTGCCGAGTACGAGGGCATGATCTAAATTGCTAAAATGAGTAATTTAAGACTTTGTAAGGTATAGGGACCACTGTTTCATTTGCTCATTTTACAAGTGATGATAGAGAAAAAGGGCTATTTGAGTTCTCTAGACCTTGAACAACCTGACTCAGAATAAACAGATGCATATCAGACTTTACTAGTTGGTTCAGATTACCAAGGCTATTCCCAGATCAAATTTTTATTGTGTGTACTATTTGTCCTCTTGAATAACAGTAGGAAGTTCTACAAGATTACATAATATCAATTCTGGTTTACAAATGAACAATCAGAGATTTTTAAAATGTTTTTGGCTGTTAAAATGTAAGATAGCATTGTTGAAGACACTTTTATTTGTGGGTTAGATGCAGAAGAAACATATTTGAAGAATAAGCCATAAATATGCATGATTTTTTTTGGTGGGTTGTTCTGGGTTTCTGTTTGTTTGGGTATTTTTAATTGCTATAGCTGTTAAAGCTGAAGTTTTATTTTTAGTAGTCTTTGATGCAATTGCATTTCTGAGGCTGTTCTGTACCTGTGCCCTGTCCTGCAGTGCAAATAGCAGCACGTCAAAAGCAAATTGCCTGCCAATTAATCTAAGCAATGTTGAACACAGGGAATTTGCTAACCCACAGACAGCTGAGGCATAGTTTACTTGCTGTGACATCTGGTACCTGTTATTTAATCAAAAGGATATTTTGTGAATTTCTCATGTGCTCGGATATTTCTGATGACTTGAAAACCAAAGAGTGCATAAACAATACTGAAATGTAGGGGTTTTGTCATATATAAAATATTCTGCATGTGGTTTCATTTCAGATTTTAAGGAGAGGATAAATGGAAATTCTCCATCATGAGCAACAGCAGAGTGTCTCGTTATATAGCAATCTGTATCCAAATCAAATTTCTAACTGGGAGTTAGAGTTCACGGTGTATAACGCTGAGGAGGGTTGATACACTCTTCCTGAAGCACCAAAGAGATACTGGATAACTGCCTCTTAGTAGATATGAAGCATTTAAATACTCTCACAGTAAGAACAGTAAATGGGAGTGGGAATATCAGGATATAAGCAATTTTGTTTTCATTAGGTCTCTTGAACAAAATGTAGAAATTATGCGTTGGTAGTGTACATCAAACAGGAAAGCAACTGGGAACAGCCTGTCATTGCCATCCACCCTCTGAGCTAAATAGGGAAAAAGTGTACTGGAAGAAAATGGAATGCTGTTAAAGACATGCATCTAATACACATCATATTGAACAGGGATATTTAAGAGAAAAGGAAGCCGTAATACTGTTTCCTAGTTTTTGCTTGCTTGAATTTGCATTCTCCTAGTTCAGCACTAGTTTTTATGCATAAGGTTGTATATGTTACGGATTTGAAGCAATGTATAAAGCGTTTGAAAGACAAAGGACTTAAAAAACCAAAAAATTCCATGTGTCTTAAAAAAATTCAAGTGGCTATAGTGGCACTTACTGGGCTATGCCTATATGGATTCTAAAGACTGAAGTGAAAAACATGTATTATCTTAAGAAACATGCTCTTTATGATATTGATCTGCAGACCCTCATCATCATTGTTTAAAAATATGCAGCAAAACTGACAGTATTTTCTAAAACACATCAATTGCGGTGGGACATATCACAAAACTCCCAGCTGCATTAAACTATGAAAAGGTTGAGATTCCCTGCAACCAGCTAGCACTGTCAAAAGCAGTGCTTCCTTCCCAGGAGCAAAAATGAACCTTTTAACTGCACCAGTGAGCCGTTCCTTACATACAACGTGACACTGACTGCACATCCTTGTGGGGAACCCACATATGTTGTGGCAAACAAAAAAGGCTAAACAGCATGTATTTATGTAAATGATATATGAATAAACTCTGTGATGACCATATTTGAAATGTATGAACTCTTTTTCTCGCTGACTATGCTGATACTGTCATCTAAAATGAAAGATGTATTCAGACCAGACTTTCCTTCTAGAGCATCAATGTTTTAAAAATATAGATTGAAAACTTTGTGAGATTATTTCTCTGACTTCACAAAGGGATTTAAGTACTTCTAATCTTAAAATCTTTTTCAGGTGCTGTTCAAAAGAACTTTGCCACTGAGGTCTGCATTCCAATTTCTGCTACACTAGTAGCAGAATTCTGAGTGTGTTCTACATATTTCCCTCAGTGTAGTGGAAATATCTGCAATTCACAGTGTTAAAATCAGATTAGTACACAACCAGGTTTCACTGTGAAAGATTTTTTCAGAATTTTAGACACCAGGAAAAAAAAAAAAAAATCATAGAATTACTGTGATTTAAGAAAAAAAAACAATGCCAGAATATTAAAGCCCTGTACTGAGCAAGTCCTGATGTGTGCGGTTCAAAACAGCAAACTAAAATGTAACTAGATTAAATTTTAAAAGTTATAATTTGTCTGAGGATGCATTCTTAAGGTCTTCTGAACTGGAAATAAGGTATTAGGGTATGTCTGTAACTATTTCACGTATAGCACCTCTGCAGTTAAGGAGATTGTCACATATGAACAGATGAGATGTATGGGCCTGATGCTTTTTACTTAATGCACCAGTTAAATTGTACTCAAACTGACTAGAAATACTCTGTTATTCTAGCTTATTCCAACTTCAAGGAATATACAACGGCTGCTGTATAATAACTTACATTTATTCTTTGCGCATAAATCATATTATTCATCAGATTGTGTCTAATGAGCATTCAAGACCTGCTTTTCTATGTTTTCCTGTGATTTTTGGGAAGCATGCAGTTCTGACTAGAACATATTTCTGATTTACTATATGCTTTTCTTTACGTTTGACATCTGTAGCAAATAGTGTTATCTACATATTATTAGCATTTGCAGTTTGCTGTGACATAAGTTTTGAAATTACCTTGGCTTTTTTTTAGCATGAAACTATTATGTTTTCTCATCTTAGAATCTTATTTTTTTTCATACAGATTTTTATTATGTATGTAATTATTATTTTTATTATGTATGTAAACTGTATCTTTTGTAAGAAGAAAGGACAAGCATCTGAGTTCTGAAGGAAATCAGATTATTTTTGTAACTTCGTTATTTGCCTTGGTTTTACAGAGGTAAAGATTTTTTCTTTTGTAAAAGCTATTTTTTTCTGCAATTTCTACAGTTCAGTCAATAAAGTTCTTAAAGATTTTAAGAGTTGTTTTGTTTTTAATATCTTTGTTACAGATGCTACTGCATAAGTAAGTCTTAATGTGTTATTTCAATTTATAAGCAACTTTTTATATGCAAGATTCCAAGACAAAGGTAATATGAACATTCTTTATACCCTTTATATTACCGCAAACAATAAAATTTTACTTAAAGTTTGGTAAATAAAAAGTAGGAACTAAACAAATTAGCATCAACTCTAAGTTCATCATGAGTAGTCATACTATAAACTTTTTCCCATTCAGACAGAAAGCCATTTAAAATGATGTTAACCTCTATTAACCTTGAAAGATCTTTTGAAATGATGAAATTTCAGACTGTTTAATAAAATTTACATTAGTCTATTTTTAGAAGAATATCAAGCAGTGACCTCAAATCAGGTATCTCTTGGGAATTAGCCTGCATTTTTAAATCATGGCTGTGGTATTTTTAGAAAATATGTATTTCTAAGTTTAAGTATTGGTCTAATATGCTACAAAATACCTATTTGAGTCAAAGTGAGTACTACGTTTATTCTTTATAAAAGATAGCTGTCATTTCAAAGTGTTTGGAAGATACAGATTTCTGGGTCTGTGCTATACATGTACTCCTAGTGCTCTGGACGCAAAGAAACAGGAAACAAAAATGCCGAAGTTCTTGTGGCCGTGCATGGACTAAATTTTATTCAAGCTTCTGGTGCCATCTTGTGGGTGAATAAAGAATAGTCTATTGTATGAAAGTACATAAATGTAAGACAAAAATAGTGTATTTTACATAGTTGAGTTCCAACAGAAAAATAGCTTTCATCAGGTTGTTTTTTCTCTAGATCAGTTTTCTAAACTATAGACTCAGAATTTGCAACGTTCTTAATTGCAGAGTAAAAATTGGTTTTAAGACAGAGATTCCCTGAGAAATATCCTCAGTCCATTTTTTGTTCATCTCTCTTCTACATTATTTATCTGTGCCCAAATTTAGAGCTAGAGGCTAAGATGTGGCTTGATAATTGGAAAGCATAAACGTAGGTTAAGTTCTTAGATACCTTGGATAATATATGGACAAAACTGGGCATTTTAGGACTAGCTTCTCAAAAAAAAAAAAAAAAAAAAAAANAAACATTTAAAAAAAAAAAAAAAAAAAAAAAAAAAGAAAGAATTGAAAAAGCTGGTGATGCTAAAAGAACTTGATGAAAATTTTGCCTCATATTTTTCCTGTTGAAGCTGTGTCACTGTAAGAACAAGAAAAGACCAAAAAA
>VWZK01004177.1:15116-37408 GCA_013396935.1 Baryphthengus martii
AAAAAAAAAAAAAAAAAGTCTGTCCTTCTGTAGCCTTGCTGACAACATAGTTATTTATCTGAAGGGTCTTATATTTTGATCACCATTTGTATATTTTTTGCCTGCATTCATACACTTCGTGTTGAGGACACATTATGTAATATTTTTGCAGAGCTCTGGAAGCTGTTTAGAAGCCTGAGTAACACCCTTCATTGGGAATTTTCCTGGTTACCACACTACAGAAAAATATTCTGTTTTTCTTGTCCTCTCACCAATTTGATGAACCTTACATTTTTGCCACACTTCACTAATGACACTACTACAGCACATGGAAGGTGAAAGCTATAGGTTTAGAAAGCCTTATGAAAAGCAATTGACTGAATCTAGATTTTTCACTTTCTGGAGAAGTATTCCAGAATCATTTGTCAACTTTTTGACATCTCATGAAAAATGACTAGCATTCCTGACTATGATTTTTAATAAAAATGTTTGTGGCTGCTGGGCTATGTACTATTGGAGTTAGAACTAATTCTCCTCACTGATTTTACATTTCTCCGAAGTATCTTCTAACTAACTCCATTTTATGAAGTTAATGATATATTTTTTATAGACAATGTCTGCTTCTAGCTGTGATAATGCTCGATGTTTAGAGTTACTACCAAAGACTAATATGCAGAAATGCTCTTGTTTATACTTGCTCCTGTGAAGACCAAGGTCACTGCTAAATCTTGTGTGTCATATTGGACATGCAGAAGGTAAAAGGCCTCACCTGCAGGGAGGAGCGGACAGGACAGGTGGCCCTAAACTGACCAACAAGCTACTCCATTCCATATATATCATATTTGGTGTAAAGCTGAGAGATCACAAGGGTCAATCTCTCCTCTTTAATGGCCAGCGTATGAAGAGGATTCTGTCCGTTTTGCCTTTGACCCAAATTTTTGTGTTCCTGAAGACTGTTCCAGAATCCAGTCCCTGAATCCAGTTCCCATCTGCTGCTGAGTCCTGTCTGGAACTTCACCAGTGCCTGCTCTACAGTATCAGTGGTGATGGTGATGTAATTGCCATCAGCGGGATTTGGTTTGATATCAGTTTTGTGTGTATTTGTATACATTTTGTTGCTAATGTTTTCATTAGAGCTGTTTTAGTTTTGTTTTCCAAACCATAAGTCTTTCTCCCTTGCTCCCTTTCTCTTTCCTTTTGGTAAGAGAGAGGGGTTAATAGAGAGTATCTGTCATTCATCTAGTGCTTGGCCCAGCTCTAACCCTTGACAACTGCACACTGCTGTCTGCACAGGTATCAGGAAGCTTATTTGGACTGTTAGCTCCAGGATCAGCAATCAGTTTCTTTTACATATGGAACTGCTAAATCTATGAGGTCCAGAGATACTTAGACTAAAATAAAAGGCATCACTTTGCCTAGTCAAAGGTTCAGCACCTGTTAACTGCAATATACAGAAGCACAGCCTAACTTTAGCTTGACTATATACTAACTGTAGTTAAGCAAAACAAGGATGTAACTGAGATCAGACTCTGAGATCAATTGCATAGAGTGGCTTGCATTCACCTTACATAAGCATAACGACCTCAAGAAATGTCCACCTATCCAGCATTTTAACCTTTTCACCTTTCAGTTCTTTGTGAACTATTACGGAACCGTCTTTCTAATAGCTTTTGGTTTTGTTTTCCATATTCCAACTGTTTAGCTGAAATGATATGCAGACTGTGCTGCAGCCATAACATGTCATTTTTACAGTGGGACTCTGAAGGTATATGCTGCATACCCTGTGTGGAGGCATATGAATACATTTGAGGGTATAAAACTGTTGGGAAAGTATCAGAAGGCTGTAAAAGGAAGGATGTCCAACCTGATACAGTCATGGCATGTCATAACTCAGTTTCTAGACCTGTGTTGGGCAGAAATATCTCAATTCAAATGTGACTGTAGAAGCAAGTTGCAATGAAGCAATATGGACAATAGAAGACTAGCAGTGGAAGTGAACTGTAGAGCTGAAATCTGTGATAAGGAACCCCTGGGAACATATCTTTCTTAGTCTCAGATTAATACTTATTCCACTCAAATAGGTATGTGCATTTCTACATGACTGTGTTTTAATAGACAATTGTGATAGAAATGTACTTTTGCATTTTCCAGTGATCGAACAAAAATCTTGGTGACCTTACATAGGCTGCATTTCCTTGTTGAAGTATTGTCCTGGAACTGTGTGTGAACACTATTTTGAAAGGAGCTGTAGTAAGCAGTCTAACACAGGCAGTGAGTCAGACAGGCAAGCAATGTGGATAATCAAAGGCCCAGTGCTTCAGGTCATTTCTTGCCTTCATTTATTTAGACTCAAACACATATCTGTGTTGTGCTTTATGAGCTGCCTAGGCTAAGAAGCAGTAGCTCATTACTGTTCTCTGTGGAAGAATTTATTCAGTAACTTTATATGTTTTTCAGAGTAAATAGCAAACGTTCATTCACACGTGAACAGCAGAGTCCCTGCCTTGAGCAAGGAAACTGATACTAAGACCTGAATGTGATTTTAGGCTGTGCATCCTGGCTTCATAAAAACCTTTTTTTTAGACAAGAAATAACAGCATATATATGCTTCTGTTTTGCCACCGGTGTTTTGAGGTGGTGGACTGATATCTATGCTCATTTCCATGAAACAATCTGGAAGTTAAGCATCTAAAGTTTCACGAACACCTTGAACAGTGATCTGTTTTACCCACTAGCCTACTAACAGAGGAAGGTGATCAGTGACACAAACTGTGCCCCTTTTATTTAGTACACACTGTTTATGATATTCTACAAACAACTCTGTGGACACCAAGATCGGTGAAGAAGGAGGGAGAAGAGTTACTCCAGATGCTGAGTCAGTGAGAGCTACCTCCTATGGTGAGGTAGACTATCCTCTTGCAGTGCATAGAGGTTAACAGTGGAGTAGATATCCACCTGCAGCCCATGGAGGTCCCCAAATAGGAGCAGGTGGATGCGCTTGATGGAGGCTGTGACCCCATGGAGAGTTTATGTTGGAGCAGGCTTCTGGCAGGACCTGTGAGTCAATGGACAAAGAAGTCCATGCTGGAGCAGGTTTGCTGGCAGGACTTGTGACCCTGTGGCAAAGCCACACTGAAGCAGTCAGTTCCTGAAGGGCATGGAAAGGGCCCACACTGGAGCAGTTCATGGAGGACTTTATCCCATGGGAGGGACTCCACACGGGAGCGGGGAAAGAGAGCTAGGAGGATGAGTGGCAGAGACAACACATGATGAACTGACCGTAATCCTCATTCCCCATCCTCCTGCACTTCTGGGATGGAGGAGGTAGAGAAAATTGGGAGTAAGGATGAAGAAGGCAGGAGTAAGGGGAAGATGTTGGGTTTGGGTTAGAATTTGGTTTTATTTCTCGTTATCTTACTCTGTTTTTGTTGGTCATAAATTAAATTAATTTCCCTGAGTTAAGTGTGTTTTGCCCATGATATTAATTGGTGAGTGATCTCTCCTTGTCTTTATCTCAAGCCATGAGCCTTTAATCATATTTTTCTTCCCATGTCCAGTTGAGAAAAGGAATGATAAAGCAGTGGTGGACACCTGGCATCCAGCCAAGATCTGTTGATTTTGTTCTTCTAAGACCTTAATCTATAACAGGAAAATCATGTTGACGAAAAATATAATCTTTTTTGTTTCATCCCTGCGAGTACACCTGGATTTACTGGCAGTTAGTTGCTTGTGTTTGTGTAGATTCAGGCAAAATATGATAACCGAGGTCAGTGAGAATGCATAAATCAAGGCTATGAGGTGATTGATTTTATTTGATCTTTTGTGCTTTTCTGATTTTGATGGTAGGCTGGCTTTGTTCTTTTTAATCTATTTATTCATTCTCATACTATTGATTGTGGTAATAGAACACTTAATATTCCAGCCTTTTTAAACAATATTAGTTGCTTTGATTTATGTGTGGATTTCATTCTCAATAATTAAACTGTGACAAAGTAACACAAATATAAATATTTTTTTCACTTTCACTCCAGTATTACTGATGTTTAGGTTAATGTCTAATTTCACAATGGTTTCATTTGAATTCAGAATCAATATTCCTGTACTGCACATCACAACAAAAGAGTTTAGAGGACTGTATTTCTTACTTTATTCACCTTTGGTGAAATATTATCCATTTCCGTAATAACAGGACTTATTCTTCAATTCCACATGTCCTCATTAGGTTTCACGTTTCACATGTAGTACATACAATCCTAACGGTAGAAGTTCCACATATATGGTATTCTATATTTTCCAAAATTTCTTGTGCCATCATCCCAGACAGTTCTATCTGCCAGCATGTTGATTTTGCTTTATAACTGTTACTGTTTGTAACTTTTTGTGAACTTCCTGACATATTTTATTACCCTCGCAACAGAAAGTTTATGCTTTCTGAGCTAGTATAAGACCGGAGTACCTGCATAGTAAAAAATACATGCATAATTTTCTATGACTACTGCCATAGCCATTGTGATTTCCTTTCCTCTGCAACCAGAGATTTTTTCTGATTTTCAGTTAATTCTCTTCCCATAGGGGCAGTGATTTGCACCAGACTGGAACTGCAGTGTTTAAAAGAATGAAAATAGTTTCTCACCCAGCAAATGTCAGGATAAAAAAAAAAAAAAGATCATAAAGTAGACTACAGGTATCATCAGGAATCTTTTTCCCTTTGTCTAAACTTATTCTCTTCTTTATAGCCCTTTTGAGGATCTAGCAATTAGTTTTTGTCTTTCTCTGGTGATGACTTTTTCAGGTACAGGTATCTCTGTGCAATTTTGAGTAGACATAAACCCCAAACTGAGTTGTAACTGAAGTGATTATTACTAATTACCAGAACTGTATGCCTTCTCATTAGAAAAGTCCAGGACCTAATTTTCATGACAGATGAAACCACCAACTCACTTATTCAAAGAAAGACTCCTAGCTGAATAAAGTGCAGGTAGATTAAGTTTGTTATCATATGGGAGAGCTGTCACTGCCTATGCTGTAAACGGTGAATTGAGTTTATCCTACATGCATACCAACTTTGTATGGTAACAATCAACTTAATTTCATCTTTCAGATATCCTTTCTCCGAAGAAATAAAACACAGGGGACAGACAACACAGCTGAGTCCTTCAGTAAACATTGATATGTTCAGCACTTTTGAAAACTGGATAATTTAAGATAGTATATATATTAGGATATAGTATTTATATATTATGTTTACAAATACAATATTTATAATGACATTCTTAAAACATGAAAACAATGAAATATCTATAAGTAGATGACAGACAATTTTATAGTTTAAAGCATATCAATTTCAGCCTAAGAGATTAATTTTGGTAATACAGCAAATCTTCATGTCAAATCCTTATGCCCAATTTTAAGCAGTATCCATGGGTTAGAAATTAAGTTAATGCATTTTTCTCTTTTATTTATGCTTTCAGTTACTTTACTTTCGTATCTAGATATAGCATTTCTTTCTGAATCTTTTTCTTGTGCTTCCTTATGTACCACACAAAACATCTTTGTGTCTGACTTTCAAGAAAAGTAATTCCTAAACCTACATGCTTCATAGTTTCTATAGCCATGTTTTTCCAGAGGCTTTTCAAGACTTATGAAAAGGTACTAGAGGATTGTAAATGTTTGGGTTTTTTTCATATGTGTGATGATCCACTGTTGTTTTGAACATTTTGGCAGAAATTAAACCCCCTTGTTTTCCAAACAACCTCAGAGAATTCTGGGTGGCTGGGGCCGGCTGGGCTTAACTCCTGAATGATGTCCAATTAGATATTTTATTGTGACGAGGTTTCATGTATTCTCGGGAACAGAATTAAGACTCAAAACAGAGTCAAGTGCCAAGTCACTTCATTTGGCCCACAAGAAGTACACGAAGAAAAGACAGAGAAAAAGAGTGAGAAAGAGAGACAGTGAGAAAGTTGTGATAACTGCCACCACAGATCTGAGGGGTCCCATCAGTCCAATGTATCTCCAAGTCCGGTGGGAGAACGTTCCATCTGGTCTTTGTGGTCTTGCCTTTTATATCATTGTCCCGTTGCGTAGTCAATAAGTTCTCAGAACTGCTTTTGCATACCCACGCCTCCCACCCAGCGGTGGGGTGCATAACCAGTACCGTCACTAGAGGGTCCCCAAAGATCACAGGAGGTCCAAGCTCCCCATATCCTTCAGTCGACCCTGGGACCAGGTGCACATACAGAGGACTTGGGCCATGTGATCCAAGTCAACAGGATGCATAGTGTTCCTGATGGGTAGATCTTCCTTCTTTACTGTGATGGTGAGGTTTCAGTAGTTAAACTGTTGTTCCACAAGTGTTGGGACATATCTCTTGGCAGTTAAACCCTTCTTCCAAAACCGTTGAGGCATATCTCTATTCCTTACACCAACAATGTTGAGACACATTTCTAGTCCCTTACAATATGTGATTGCGTATTTTTGAGTTTTAAAGGAAAAAAATCTTAATAAAAATAGAGTACAGGCATTCTGCTATGGATTTTTAATTTCACTTACTAAAATTTACTTTAAAAATCATGCTCCTTGCATTAGGATATACTGGTTATCTATTTTAGTAAAATACCCAGATTTTACTTACTAAAATGTACTTTAAAAATCAGGCTCCTTGCATTAGGATATACTGATTAACTATTTTAGTAAAATGACCAAATTAACAAGATTATCCTAACTTTTTCTTAGTCTAACTAGGTATATGAAATAACTGTCATTCCAAACAGCTGTTTTCTAGAATACTTCTTTTGCAAGACTATTTGTCTTTCATAAGGTTGGAAAATATATCTATATGATTATATTGCCATAATATATATGCCATAATATATGACATATATGCCTCTATTTTTTTTCAGAATATTTCAGAATATGAAGAATGATTGTCTTACCTCATAAAAAATTAGTAACTAAAGTAAAACTGAAATAACAAGAGAAAGTAAAATATTTAAGATTATTAGCAATGTGGTAAATAAACATCAATAATCTGGGAATGAATGCGTGTATTCCTGTTTCATAGCATACTTGTAAAAGTTTAGCATATTGTATAGGTTAGTCGCTAGCATTCAGTGCAAACAGATTATATTACAATAATGTATAAATTTATTCTAATATTGCTATAAAGTTGCAAAATCTGTTGTATTTCATAAACCTATGGTGAGAAATAGTACTTGCATTCTTTATCACAAAAATATCTTCATATAAAACATTCACAATCGTAAATTCTACAAAAGCTCACAATCATCATCAGAAAATTTTATATCTAACACCTTTCTTCCACAACAGAATTTATAGTTATCATACTTCAGCTCAAGTAAACTTGTCCAAGATGAAGTATTTTGGTAAGATTTATTATCAACGTTGTTTGGTTTTTTTGCTACTTATCCTTTTAAATAGCAGTTCAGTATAAGTACATCAGATACCTGAAAATATTACCACAGTGATTCCTGATTGTTGTTTAACTTCTGATCCTCATCTGCTTCACCCAGCTAATTCTCCCATAACCTTGTGTGATTCACCTCTAACCTTGTGATTTAAAATATTATGGCAAGAAATTTACATTTCAACTTGATGAGACTGATTTGAAACATGATCTTGACGAGTAGAATTTCTGGTAGAATAAACACTGAGACTCACCTGGAAACCTGAGTTTGAACTGCCTTATTTTTCCCCATCACCATTCAGGATCAAGTCAATGACCAGAAATTAGACATAAAAGAATACATACTGCATTGCGATTCTCCTTTGCATTGGGATCTCCTTCTCCTGTTAAGGCATGAATGATCTATGACTTCTCATATTAATTATGTGTAATATTGAACCTCATAATCATAAATTCAGTGCATATATACAAGGTAAAATCTTTACCTTCTCCAGAGTTTCATAGTATTAGGATTTTGCTGACATTTACCTACGAAACAACTACATCTGTGACACCAGACAAAATCTTCTGTGTAATTTATTCCTAGAGTGTCTTCTGTCAGTTTTTGGTTTTGCTTCTGTTTAAAATATTTCCTTGTACCTTGTAGTTTTTGTGACTGGAAAATGTACATGTTCTTTCCTGTGACATCAATACCATATTATGAAGTTATAATCCAACATTTCCAGGGCACCTAGAAATCAATGGGTGGAATGGTTAATGCAATTTCTGCTTATGAAGACGGTTAACTGTCTTCATCTAATGAAGATCAGATGAAATACATGATCCTTACTCTCCTTTCCTCATTAAATCCATTATGTAGTATAGATCCTAATTAATTTTCAAGCTTTCCATTTAATATTCTACCAGTATTTTTCCTGGGTTATATGTAGGAGGTTTTAATAAAAAAAATCCTGAGCTTTTAATGTGAAACTGCTGTAGTAAAATCAAAACATAGTTTAATCATAACAATTAGTTAAACACTATATGAAATAATGGCAGCAAATATTGAAAAAGAACATGCTATGGTTTTATTTGAGAATAATATAAAATTAAAACTGGAACCATGTTTACATAATGCTCAGTATAAAAAGCAAATTTTGAAATTCTTTAAGGAAAATGATGAATATGTGTTTTAGATCTATGGTCATATCTCTTATAATTGTCATTAAAATTATTTGAACAGAAAAATATTAACTCTGTCTTTTTTTTTTTCTCAGTAACTGATTTTACAGAAGATACTCTTTTAATGTTTTTGATTAGATCTATAACTTATAACTATGGACATCATTATTTCACCTGGAAGACAATGTTGCAATAGACCAATGATAGCAGATTCAATGACAATTTTTTTAATCACCTAGGCTAAAGGAAAGCAACTTACTATTTTTCTATCAATTACCTATACTGGTGATAGCTGCATAAGAGTGAAGTCAAACTAGCTTATATGGAACTGTCACTCCCCATGTTTCCAGATAAACTAATCTTATCTAACTCTGTGGTAGTGGAATGTCATCCATGCTATAGATCAAGCTGTTTATCCATACTCTTTGAACAGGTCTACAAGGTAGACATAGTCTTTGATTCACAGTTTGCACATTTTCCCTTGTCTACAGTCTGTGACAAAAGAAATTTCTAGTTCAATGATATAATTTCATGATTACCAAGTCTAAATTACAATAGAATGTCTTCGTCAAAAACCTAAAATTATACTATTCATTATTCATTCATTATGACAGCCAGAGTTTCATCCATAAAGTTTTTATTGTGTTACTGGATTTCAAGACCAAATATTTTACAAGCTGGTTCTTGTATAGCAGTCTATGGCTTTGAGAATGGAATTACAGGTGTACTTGAAGGAAAGGGCTTTGCCTGATATTCCAGAGTGGAGGGAGATGCATCTAACCGCATTCAGAAAAATAGCCAGATTACGAAGTAGAGTGGTCTTCAAGACTCTCCTCTGTTGTCTTCATTTTTAATTTAGTTTTTGAATGTAAACACAGATTTATATGTTTTACCTTCCAAAGTGAACATTTATCACCATTTTTTAAGATTAAGTTGCCTTAAATAACTTCCCGTGTCCTGCTAAGGGAGAGGAATTTAGGATTAATTGTTCCTATTTCAAATAATCTAGGTCCTAATTCACCTTAGCATTGTACCTTTGTTAAATTCCTTGAGTGCTTAACACAAGGCACCAGAAAGAGCTCACAACCCCTTCACTCACAGCTGCTGCTTAATTCTGTGTATGCCTAAATCTCTAATTATATGTGTTTCTGCTGACTACCTGTAAATTACCAAATTTATACTTCCTGCTTGTTTTTAATCTTTGTACTTTTAAAATATCTTTTGTATTTGTCTCCATGTATTTATCTACAGGGACTGGCAATTTTCAGAACATGCATGTTCTGCAAAGAAGACATCTGGGGTGTACTCTCTACACTCCTTTCTATTTAGGTCCCTGCTTTTTCGTAAAATAATCAAACCTGCATCCAAGCACAAACCTGTGCTGGGCCATTCTCATGTGTCTCTGACCCAATGACTATGATTTATAGAGGTGAATAACTTGTGATAAGACTATGACAACAGTACCTTAAAATAGAGCATGGCAATGAAGCAGCTTAGGAGATCTGTCCTTAAATCCCTTCACCAAAAGTAAGAAGATTTTAATTTGGATCTTGTGGGTGCATTTTGTGAGAAATTACTGACACAGCTAAGTGCTTTTTCCAGAGAGAATTCATGGCTGACAATAAGTAACAGCTCTCACCCTACTCTTAAACAATTACCCTGCTTAGCCTGCTGAGTTGTGTGAGTCTTCTTTCTAATGGTTAACTATCACCACACAATGTAAACAGAGATGAGAATCTAACCTAGGTCTTTGTATTTCACTTGTGTCCTTATACAGTCAACAGAAAGAAAAGTGACTTCCCAGGGGGCAACACTAGTCCCTAGGTAGACTAAACTAATAGTGTTGCTTCACTTTCTTGGCTATGTCTTCAAAATATGTAGGAAGAATGTGAGATTTCATGGTCTGTTCAGAATGCTATTTTCAGAAGGAAGAGTTGGATCTTCTCAGGATTATATCAGCAAATACTTTCAGTAGCAGTGTGTATCCGTGCCTTACCAAATGAACACGATGCATAATGACTGGGTAAAGCTCTGTTTTTTCAGACCACTTGCCCAGGGAGGAAACTTGCGCTGTACTTGTAGACCTAAGACATAATTATTATTTTCACTGTATCTTGATTTTTTTTCAGATGAGAGTATTGGTGAAGCTCTAGAGAACTATCTGAAGAAGCTGTGAAGCTGACATAACACCCTGCTGCCAAGAAGTTTCAAAGCGTTTGCATTTCATGTCTTGTGAAGATAGAGAGAGGATCTAAAGACACAACAATTTTTAGGTAGTGTTGAAAAATGTAAAGTGAAGATAGCTAAAATCTGAAGCAATATATTTCACCCTGTCCTTTGAGAGCAACTTTTGCAGTGAACTATTACTAAATCTCCACCCAAATTTTCTTCCAGGAGCAACTATTTGGTTCATTTGAAAATGGAGTAAAAGAGTGAATAAATGTCTACATAGCATGAGTAATTGATTAATATTTATTTTATTAAGTGGCTCAACATTGTGCAAATTAACTGAGAAGTTAAATCGTTTGGCAATGTACAGTTACTGAATGAGTCGAGAAATTCCTTGAGGATAGCTGATGCTTTGATATTGTCTCTGTGTTGAGCTCTAACTGATTTATTACAAGAACTTTTTTTTTTTCATTGCTATCAGTGCTTATGAAATCAGGCACATCAAATTCCCAACCTTATGGTCCATGCAAACAAGAAACTTAGAAAGCATTCTGAGACGCACCATTCCTCCCCTGAGTCTGCTCTTCAACACCTGCAGGCTTGTTCTTGGATGTAGCAAACTGGGATTTGTAGCTCCAGAATTCTTCAGGGTAAATGAATTTAACATCTGTTAAATTTTGAGTTTGGGTGTCTGTCTTTTTTCTTTAAATTAGGAGAGTATTTCAGTTGAAGTATTAACAACCCTTTAGGTATTTAGACTCTCTTCCAGTGGGAAAAGACTGTCATACATTCCACGCTGTTATCCCAGATGGTAGTATGCTGCCCATGTTCAAATATTTTTCTCTGGGGATCTAAGAAATACTTGCCTAATATGTACGATTAAATACATGCACACATGCATGTGGTGCCTGCACAACCAGCTTTTATCAGTAATTATGCTGGAAAGAATGACAAAATTTATGCAGAATTGTTGTAGTTAAAAGGCTGTTGGCAGAGCCAGCTTCAGGCTTTCCAGTGATGTAGGCAGCGGTGAAGGAACAGGTGGCAGATGAGGAATGGTGTAAGGAGTTTACTGAGTCTGAGGTGATGATCTTGAGATGGAGAAAAAAAGCTGAGAAGGTAAAGAAGGAGATGTTTAGTGCAAGAGAAGAATTCACCTGCCACTACAATGGCAGGTGAGAGGAAGTGATTGGGTTGGAAAGGAAGGTTTACAAGGAAAGGGAAGCCTCAGGGAGATTTGACTGAATGGAAAGTATATTACTCTCTATCCTTTTACTCTACTCTGGTTGCCAGACCTTTTGAGTAACCTGTGTGTGCATAGACTAATTTAAAAAATACAAATATGATGACAAAAGTATTGCAAACTAGTCTTCCAGTATAAAACATTTTATAGAGGTCACAGTCTACTTCAGGCTAAATACTGAATAAAAATGGGTGTCTGGAAGTGATTGGGATGGAAAGGAAGGTTTACAAGGAAAGGCAAGCTTCAGGGAGATTTGAGTGAATGGCACGTATATTACTCTCTTTCTATCCTTTTACCCTACTCTGGTTCCCAGGAAAATATAAATCTGGTCAAACAATCTTTATTGAAAATAGTCCATTTTACATCCAAAATATGCATAGCCAGGGATCTGGAATCTTATTACCTGAGCAGATTTCTATAGTTGCATTAATACAAAGGGAAAGAAAGTGTCTTCTAAGCATCTAAACACTAAAGCACGCAGTATATTAAGATGCAATTAAATATTAACATCTTGAATTGCACCGAGAAGCATATATGGAGATAGGGCAATCTTGGAAGCCCTGCAGTAATGTGCTAGTTTTGACTACAACTTCTAAGCAAGACAACAGCTGCTTTACCAGCTGTAGCTTCCCCGTCTTTTCCAAAGTAGCAAAGGTTGTGTAGTCCTGTAGTGTGAAAGCCAAAGGAATATCAATGGTTGTGTACCTCTTTATATAATGAGTAGTTATCAGAATTTCTGTCAAATTCACATAAACCTAAACCTAAATAAAATCATCAAGCAGACAGCAGAACCCCGATGCTACAGATTTCTCTTAGAAAAGATAAATTTCTCTTACCAAGAATGTCAGTGAAAGAAAATATGACCAAGATACAAATTTTTTTTTTTTTTGTAGCAAACTAATATTATAACTGCACCACAAGGAGTTGAGACTAAACTAGCAAAGTATTCTATTTTATGCTCTTTCTTTCTGACTCAGCAGATGTCAAACTAGTAAGATTTTGGAAAGGCAAAACTCTATCTAGAATAGCTTTCAGTTTGGAAATATTATAAGGATAAAGGAAATCAGATATCAATACTACTCATACAGATTATAGCAGTGTAGTCTGAAGACAGTCTTTCACTATCCTGACAAGTAGGCTATTAGTCTACTATTTAGCGGTGGGACATAAGCTACAGTAGATTTTAGGAAAAAGTTCTAGGTTTTTACAGAACAGCATCACTTCACAGAACAGGAACATCTCTGGCTTGAAAATGTGGGTAGAACTTTAACTCTTGATATTTCTCTAATGACTAGATTCAGGCAAAAGTAAGTCATTAGGAAGCAATGTTCAGTTTACTAGCTTCTTTGGGTCCTGTTTTGAGACAGATAAACAATTAATGAACAACATCTTTAGTGTACTATAATTTCCATGAAATGCAGTAACAATCCATGTATCATGCCAACAATAAAAAGAAAGGAAAAAGTAGAACAAATTTTAAAAAGTGTGTGGAAAGAGGAAAGTTAAAGTAGAAAAAGAGTGCTGAAAACTCTGCTTCTGACATGTACCACTGCAGAAATCAAGATACCACCATATAGACAGTGTAAAAACTTGCAATACATTACTGTACTAGTGTAAATGAAAATGTCTTACTCTAGTGGCTAAACTCAACAGCCATGACACATGTAATTTCACTTTGGCTGAGTAAGTGATCTGAACAAGCACTCCAATGTCTTACTGTGCAAACCAACTTGATGGCTTATATGGGAGTCTTATAAGACTTTTACCAAGGAGTACATAAAAGGAACATTTTTTTTTTACAGTGATAGTGGTGAAACCCTGGAACAGATGTTAAGTGTAAAGTGTTCAAAGTCAGGTTGTACGGGACTTTGAGACATTTGGTCTCATGGAAGATGTCCCTACCCATGGCTGGGAGGTTGGAACTAGACGGTCTTTAAAGGTCCCTTCCAGACAAAACTATTCTATAATATTCATTCTATGCCAATTTGAAAGGTTTTCATGGCGTTGTAGGTCAAGATTGTGCTCTGGATGCTAAAAAGCAACAGATTTATCTGACTTCACAGAATCTGGGGCCAGGCCACAGGTTCTACGTAAGTAGGTTTCAATAACACAAATAGTTTTTCCTTACACCTACATAGGAATGTCTTGCTTTGACTTGCATCTCCTTTCCTTTCCTCACCTCTTAAAGGATACAAAACATGAAAGAGAAGGAAGAATATTTTCAGAACAGAAGTAAATACATAGTTCAGGAAACCCTATTAGTCCAACATTTCTAATATGAAATAGTTATCAAGGAATGAGGATAGCATATGGAAGAATCCAGTTAATTTTTATTTTCTTTTTTTTATGTTTTTCCTTTAAAGCTGCTAGAAAGCCCAACATTTTACAATCCTGGGTCTTCTTTAAGTACAGGAATTTTACAGGAATTTCTGATCATACTATTAATTACTATGTTATTATGTCTTCTTAGATAACACAATGCTGCTGTTTAGGGTGCCCAAGACCTTATATATTCGATAGAAAATAAATTAAAAATGTATAAAGGCAATAAAGCTGGTCTGTGTATGGGGAAGGAAGAATTTAGCTGTTTTATTTTTTTTCCATTGTCACATCAACAGTAACGGAGATCTTAAAGGCCTCAGCTAAAAGTAGTTATGAAAGTAATATATCTGAAACAGTTTTGAAAAAAACATAGAAGACAATTACATATATAAAACCGGTTTATTATCAAAGGGGCTGCTAAATTTGCAAACTTCAGTACACATAGAGAGGAGAGAAATGCCAAATAAGGGGAATTAAATTTCGTTAACTACTGTTGTTTGAATGATTAAAAAAAAAACAAAAAAACAAACCACAACAAAATTCAACAAAACTTTAAAACGAACAAAGAAAACAACAACTTAAACTAAATTACAATGTGGAACATCTTAACCATGTTCTTTTTATTGTCACTAAGTTTGAAATAAAAGTTACTGCCACTAGAGATCGCTGTTGCTCTTTGCAGAAGAGACCACTGTTACATGTTTACTTCACTGCGTATCAGCAGGTACAGTGCAGTTCTTCACAGAATGCACTTCATAATACGAAAACAGAAACCCAAGTAGAAATGGCTTCCAGTTCCAGCCTTTCTTCTGTGAATTTTAATGGCACAGTAATGGTAAATGGAGTGCTAAGTGTTTCCTGTCCAAAAACCAACGTAGTACTGATGTCTTGAAAGATTTATAGACTGGACCATGTCAATCTTCGTTCTTACGAGGAATATCAACTTCACGCACATAATTTTTAATGTAATATGCTCTTTTCACAAAGCTCCTTTGGTGCTACCTGTTTATAATTGTAAAGAAACAATAAAATTTGAGAACATTCTCAATCTTAATATAAAATATATTTATAAATCCGTATTTCTCATGCTACAGTCTCTTCATTATAAAGTCTATATCCACACTGAGATTTTTTATACAGTATCAGTTGTGCTGCATATGTTTTTCTTCTGAAAGTCTGTATAATTTCAGTCTTGAATCTTCATATGGACAGTGAAGTTAATAAAAAAACGCTCATGGAAATTTTATTAGTGTTGAAGTATTTTGACTATAATACTCTACATTGAAGCAACATCAAGAATACAGCAAAAATATATCAGGTGGGGATAACAAAAGAAAATGCTTCATTCTTTTTTTCCCCATATTCTGCTCAAGTGAAAAAAAAAAAAAAAAGAAAAATCACAGAAATAGGGTCTGCCATGGAGACACTGAGATTAAATCCTGAATCCACTAACCAGCACTTCTTTAGAGTTTAGTAAAGTCAGAACTGAATGATATTCTTATTTCTCTATACTGGTACTCAAAGATCCTAGAGTATAATGCTGGAAGAAGCTTGTTTTTCTTCTGTACTCAAGATAGATCTCACCATTAAACAACAGTTGGACAATATAAAATATGACAATATAAAATATGACAAAAAACTGCCTCTTCCTCTTCCTAAAAAAAATAAAAATAAAAAATAGTAATAAAAAAAAAAAATAGAATGGCTTTATTTCTAAGAGCTAGAACTACTTTGGGTAATACATAATTAACCTTTCATCAAAACATGGGACTGAAGATAAATCTCACAAAGTGTTATCTGCAAAATAAAAAAGGGGAAATTCCAAATGATAACTGATCAAAGGGGTAACTATGCATATCAACCAAATAGCTAAATCCTATAGAACATTAAAATAATCCCAAGTGTACAATTGGCAACACTAACTATCCTGACTTCTGAAGTATGAAAGATTTTTAATTTAGGGCTCCCTATGGTGATATGTTGTTTGTTTTAATGATTGTTGATTGTTTCAGTGATGTATTTTGAAATATGTCCCTAATCTTTTGGATTTTTTTAATCCTTTTGGGATGCATTTCCAACTGTTGTAATGTGACACATGTACTATTTAATTGTACCATGCTTTATTTTTGAGGTTTTGATATGTCCAATCTTTTTCTAATTGTTTTTAAAGCCATTTATATTGGTTTTCAAAATGAAAATTGCAATTTGGAATAAGTAGAAAATAAGGTTATCACTTCATAGGATCACGTAGAAGCTCATTGCACCATGCTTAGGTCTGTTCCAAACTGAGTGACCTAATTTGTGTAATAACTTGAGTAGGACAAAAAAGCATTGAAAGCATTATATATTTTATGTCCATGACTGTAATCGTAAAGTACTGAGGTTCAAGCCACAAATCCACATTTTTTTCTTATTTTCCCTCACTGGCTGTTAATATTTCAGTCAACTGTAGGATCTTTGTCAAGCAAGGCTTTTGATTCTTCTTCAGAAGGTGTAAAAGACATATCAGCTGCGCAGCTTACTGGTAAAATGATGACATTCTTTCACAAGGTCTTTCCATGAAATAATTTATTTGGACCTCTGGGGGAAAAGAAAAAAAAAAAAGTGGTTCTTTCTTCCTATACTCTTCCTGACTTTTCTTCCCTCTCCATCCCAAGGAGGAGATATGGCTTCTATACTGATTTTTTAGACTAGCAAATGTGTTTTAAACATCTTAATTCAATTTGAATTAATTTTGAAGTCCATACTAGTCCTTCCTAATGTCAAAACATCAGAAATTTTAGGCCCCCAATATAACGGGGTACTTACATACTTTCATGTTTCTCACACAGAGGCACATGAAGTTAACTTGCTGTGTTAGGTAAATCAAGGGACTGTGCAAATCCTGAAGATTTTCTGTAGTACTAAATTTCCCCTCACTTCATCTATTCAGAAGGGAGGATATCCTAATGTGCAGGATGAATTCAGTTTTTAAGTTAATATGTTTCCAGATTATACTGCCTCTCCAGAAAAAAATGGAAACTTAAAAGGCCTTCATAACCCTTAGAGAAAATGAGAAATACAAAAATATGAGAGTGTGGAAAAGCAGAGGTTTTGTTTTCACAGGATCACAGAATGTTAGTGGTTGGAAGGCACCTCTGGAGATCAAGTCCAACCCCCCTGCCAGAACAGGGTCAAAGAATCTAGGACAGGTTACCCAGGAACACATCCGGATGGGTCTTGGAAGTCTCCAGAGAAGGAGACTCCACAACCTCTTTGGGGAGCCTGTTCCAGTGCTCTGTAACCCTTACAGTAAAGTTCTTCCTCACGTTGATGTGGAATTTCCTGTACTCTGGCTTGAATCCATTGCCTCTTGTCCTCTCACTGGACACAAGTGACAAGAGGTTGTCACTTCCCCCTTGACACCCAGCCCTCATACATTTATACACATTAATTAGATCGTTTCTCAGTCTTCTCCTCTCCAGACTAAAAAGCCCCAGGTCTCTCAGCCTTTCCTCATAAGGCAGGTGCTCCAGTCCCTTACCTTGTCATTTATTAACATGTCCCAGAGTTAACAATAAATATACACAGCTATCCAGTCAACAGAAAAATAAAAGACAATGGAAAGGAGACTCAGAGCTTCAAAAGAAAGATTTTATGTCTGTTAATATTAACTAATATTCGTATTTTCATGCCTTCAGTGTGGTTTTTAAAAAAAAACGGTGGTTACTGGATGCCAGAATAGCAACTGTCATACTGTGGTAGACATCTTTGGCATTCTTTGATCATCTCTTTCATCTCTTCTTGGCTTCCTGTGTCTTTTACCTACAGTCAAGATTCAACAGCAAGGCCTAGTAACATTTAATATCTTTCTTCACCTTCACACTAACAAGCAGTGGTTTAAATTCTTACAAATCAAAATGAAAATTGTCTAAATTCTGTATAGTATATTTCATAGTAATAACATTATTCATAACAGATGAATAAAACCTACTTGCTTATTTTATTATTTTGTCTTTATATTGCCCAATTTGCATTTGCCCGTTTCTAAATTAACATTACTGCTTTTCTGATGTTAACTAGAAACAAAAATATAGCAGAACACTTTTTTCCCACCATATAAACCTGCTATATATCTCCCAAATTGTTGACACACCTATTTTGGGGAGCAATAAATACAAAGGAAGTAAGGTACAGTATGTCTTTTAGTATGGATTCTTGATATGAGTGATTATAATTTTAACAGATGCTACATTGTTCGATGAAACATTTTAGACTCTGAATGAAGAGTCCTTGAAGACCAAGAATGAAAATAATGTCTTACATGTGCAAAATAAATCTGACTTCTCAAGTACAATAGTCATTTACTGCTATCCAGAGTGCTGTGTAATGCAGTCATCACAGAGTTCATCAACAGACAATAGATGATAACTCTTCTTCCTTGTGAAAGAATTATCTCCTCATATTTTTTTAGGTGTTGGGCCAAATCCTTCAGTCCTTACTCCTGGATTGATATCTCAGACCTTATTTATGGTAGATAGGAATGCTTCGAATCTATCCCAATGAAATACTGTTAACTCCTTCATTAAGATGAATAAAGATACCAGGTCTCAGGCAAAGGAGACAATTGAGGGGCAAGAAATGAATGAGCATTTTGACTGCTAAGGAACAAACCCTGTAATGTACATATAGTTCAACAATTCACTTCATATACGAACAAATATAATTCAAGTATATTATATCTGACTCTACCTTTGAAGCATTTCTTGAAAAGTCTATAAGAGTTTGTGTTAATAATCTGAAAAGAGAACCAGAGTCTGGGCATTAATTACTGCATATTTGCAAAATATTTATTGCTTACGAAAATAACATTGGTTTTGTTATTTCCATCAAAGTGAAAAGTTCAGAACCTCCCTGTACACATTATTCATTGTCACTTAACAGTTCATTTGACTTTAAAATGACAACACTGAAATATGTGGTAGATGTATTTATGGAAGTATACAACAATTAGCCCTTAAAATTTTATTAGCCTTTAATAAATATTAGTGAGAATAAATAGTAAATGGTATCATTTGCGAGGGGGAGAAAAAAAAAGAAACTCTGAATGGTAAATTTATGTAATATAGAGGTGTTTATTTCACAGTTAACATTTTAATATCTAGAAATCATCTGGAGAACACTATCTTGCCCTATTAACTCTCTGGTGTCATGTTTCTACTTTGAGTTTGCATCAACTCTTTCATGTTCTTGGAGTACAGGATTAAGCAGAAAACTATACTATAAAATCTGTTTATAAGAGCCTTCTGTGTCAAATCTGTTATTTCTGGTCTTGAACTATTTTTTTCTTAAACTGTGCTACTGAAAACAGAGGTTATTTCTCGGTAAGAAAAATGTTACTTGAAGCACAGATCACTGAATGGAAATACTGGGGCAATAAGAGACAAAATTCACATCTATGAGTATATTTAACCAAGAAACCAATACTCCAGCTGTGCTTACAAATGAGCCCTTCTTCAGCAAAATGCATATTAAAATCTGTAGGATATGAAATACCTCTTGTGTTAAATTACAATGACCAGTAGAAGGCAAGAGGAAGGTCACTGTAGCTGATAAACATAGTTATGCAAATGTGTTGTTGTGAGAACTGAGTTAAAAAATGTGCTAAGCAGAAGGTCAATCAGAAATTTCATGAGTCTTTCTGGCCTTGAAATCTATAAAAGCGAGGGGGTGAGCAAGGAAGAAAATTAAGATGAAAGTAGGGGGTTTATTTTTTAATTTGGGCCTATTTGATGAATTAATAAATTCGATCTAGTAGGAAAAAGATGTCACCAACAATTATATTTCTATTGGGAAAAAAACCTCTCTATTTTATTAAAATATGTGTATTTTCAAGTTTTTCTGTACCTATTAAGCACACAGACATCTAGTAACCCCTCTAAGATTCTTCAGCCCTAGATTCCTCAGAAGCTCCCTGATCCAGCATCACAGTGACTAGACTAATTTAATTTGTAGTGTTCACTGTAAGCATTATGTTTGTACTTAAAAGGCTTTTTTTTTAGTTTATGAACAAATTTTGTTTCAAAGGCAATAAAGCAAAAAACAAACCATAGCTGGAATCTACAGAGTTAGTGGGGACCTCTCCAGAGATTTTATATTCTTGTAACTGTCTTGCTCCTGGACAGTAGATGGTCTGTCCTGCTGATGAGGCCACACAGAGTAGATGACAACTGTTGCAGCTATGTATGCTGGGGTTTATTTAATAACCATCAAGATTAGGGCTTTCACCCCAGTCATTTATGGTACATGCTTACTCATTTCGCCCATTGTTACACTTTCTAGGTTTCAGATTTCCCTTACTGCAGTAGGGTTCCTGCTGGTCAAGGAAGATCAGGGAAAAAATCATTCCTCTTTGCACTGTGCTGCTGCTGACAGTCACCAGGAGAGGTCTCTGGGCATTCTCATGCCTCCTTCTCCATGCATCTGTCTGACATCTGGGATCTTCACCTGCTTCTCAGATCTTTCCACTAGTAGGTATTTTCACCTTATTCCCTCCAGGTCACCTCCTGTTCCCTGAAGCTACTTCTTCTTTTTGATAACTCCTTTTATTTTACCTTCTTTACTTTCCAGAACCTCCAATCTCTAGTTTTCCTGATCTAAATAGCAGAAACACAATGTATTCTAATCTAATATGTACAAATACAATGTTTGCTTAGTGTTCCAGGTGATAATTCTGTCTCATGTCTCTTCATTAAATGGAAGATTCAAGAATTATCACTTCTGTTTAGTCCAAGTGATAACAAAGTTTACAACTAACCTGTACTTATGGCAACTAACATCTGACAGACTTCCTTGTAAGAAGTCAAAAGTTTGGTTTTGGAGGCTCATCCTCCACCTCCCCTGCAACATACACACATAATTGCTTATTGCCTTTCAGTGTTCACATTCTAAGTTGCTGGGGTTTTTCGGTTTTGTTGTTTGTTTTTTTTTTTTCACAAGAAAGAGTTTAGTCCGGGTTGTACAGTGGCTATTTTTACTATGATACGCTTTGTTCTGAGTATCAGGAGCTTGTTTCTGCCACTGGAACATGTAAGATATAATAGATGGATAGGTGAAGAGGAGTCATTTTGATCTCAAGTCTCTGTGGATGGTGGATCACCATGTTTGAGTAAACAGCAATATATTGAGTTTTTCCTCATTTTACACCTTTTTTAACACTTCATTGCATTGTACAAATTCTCAGCAGAGATTCCTTTCACTGCATCCACAGAGGTTCAACAGAGTGAGGTAAAGGTTGATACTTCTGATGCACATCTGTGCAGTGCCTGCTGTGAGATTTACAGCTCCAGGAGGCCTGTACACTAATCCTTCACCATGGCAGAATTTCATCTGTGCTGTGAGCTACAAGTGAGAGAAGAAAAACACTCTTCTGGATTTTCTTTGCAGGTTGATACAGCAAAAGAACCATGAGTGTGAAGGATACACAGAAGCGTATTTCACCAGCCTGGAATAAGATGCAAGAAAACTCTGTCACTAAGTGTCACATTGAACACAAGAAACACTAGAAACAAACAATAGACCAAACACAGGACAGAGCTAATATATGCAGTTAAATGAAGAAACTCTTTCACTATGGAATACAGAGTATGTTCATCATACACAGAAGAGTTTTTGAGTCTAAGTGAACAATTGGGTTTTGCCCAGTTCTTCAGTATCTCTTGTAGTCTCTCTACGTGGCTTTCTGGAGCAATGCCTCTGAAACTATACAGTGAAGGCATGGCAATGTCATTTACGTTATACAGACGGCATACTATGCAGCAATACTTTATTTTGTCTATAGGTGGCAGCAGAAGACTAAGTCTTAAGGAAAAATACTAAAAGGAACAATGTTTAAAGATAGTTACTTGTACGCTAAAAATGAATATTCTCCTAATACATGAACATTATTTAACAGGAAGTGTAGAGTCAATACTATGTGAACAATGACTATCCCTATGAAAAAAAAAAAAAAAA
>VWZK01004177.1:38912-105341 GCA_013396935.1 Baryphthengus martii
TTTATCTTTTCCCCCTTTAAACTAATTTCGGATGCCTTATCTGATTCCAAGTGAAAAATACTGAGATGCTTCATTTGAAGGCCACTTCTACACCCTGACAGAATGGGTCGGTCTGAGTTAAGTGTTTACGCTGCTTTTAGCTAATGGGAAAGAGTGTCTTATCTATTTAGCTGAGGCAGTTGCTGAACAGATGTATCTCTGACACAGTGCAGTATTTACAGTACCATATCTTTAACAAATTGGGTTATATTCATTCCTGGGATAATTCCAACTGACTTCATTCAAATTACACAAATGATTAATTTGTGCTCTGAGTTTCAGATGATAAACCCTCTCCCAGTTTCATATTTTGAGGGTGTATTTTCTTTATCATCAGTTTCTGTCTAGGATCGCTATGGCTTGGACAGTCATTTTCATTCAGCATTTGAGTCTTTCACCAGTGTCATGCATTTAAAGATCTTGGACAGCCTCAGCCTTAAATACATATATTTTTTCTTTAATTTATTTCTTTCAAAACTTTACTTTTTTGGATACTTTATAAGCTCTATTAATGCTATTCTGCATATTTTCAACAAGCAATTTAGTTATAACTGTTACTCATTTCAATTACAAGTGGTCTCTTTCTGTACTTTGTTCTGTTTTCCTTTGTTCCACATGGAGACCTCTGGATCTCTCCCAAACAAGGAAGTAGAATTCTAGTACTGAAATAAAGGTTAAAATGCTGTTTCTGTGAAAAACAAACTTATCGTTCTTTTTCTGTTTTTTGTCATCATAAATCAAAATATAGGCTTTACATGAAGTTTCTCTTGCAAAACCAAATACATCAATAGAATTTAAATAACCAGGGAAGTGTAATTAATATGTAAGGTGTTTCATTTGCAAAATATATGTGGGTAATAATTTCTGCATTATATACCTTACTGTAGCAAAATTCAGAAAGTCAGACTGTGATACTTTGACTTGCAACAAATGGTATTTTACTCCATAAGCTTTCTCATTTATTCCAGTCAAAGTGACGTGTTTTATATCCAAAGAAAAATGCACATGAATCTTCCTTATTTCCACATTGAAAAGATGAAAATACAACTTGCTACGAAAAACCTGAAGTTGAAAATTCATTACAAATTATCCTGGAAATTATATTTTGTTTATTTTGACAGATGCAGAGAAAAATTCATAAAATATTTCATCTCTGTATTGAACATAATGGGAAGTAGGGATATTATTTTGATATACAGTTTTACTAACAAGTTTCAAGATGAAATATTGCCTATCATAGAAAATACACCTATTCACAAGCAAAAAAATAATAATAATACAAAAATTGCCAGCTTTAATAAAAGCCAAGACTTACTGATTAAATAACATTTTATAGTCAAGAGATTCTCTAACATAAAGGTCTTTATTGAAAAGGTCTGACGGGCTGAGAGAGAAGTTTTATTTATTTTATAGGTGCTTTTCTTAAGTACAATTCCCTCATGCTTAGAATAAACCTGGAGTTAGGAAAGCAAGAGTAGAGCTCTCATTGAAATAACTGCATCAAAACACAAATAACTTTCTATTAGCCATGTCACTAGGTTAAAGAATAGGTAGGTTCAATCTAAGCAATTATCAGGGAAATGTTGGAACATTCTTCAAAACAACCCTGACCTTACTAACTTGTTTAAAGATCTTCTCCTGATGGCTTATGGAAGAAGTCCAACTTAAAAGACAAAAGTGTACTCTTAAAGTGCATTGTTCATCACTGTAGACCCTCAGTGGCACAGCTACCCAATGGCAATTACTTTTGTGATGACTGTGACCATGCAATTCAACCTCCAAATATAAGTGTTTTATTTTATCACTCTATTAGAGTGATAAATATACTCTCCTGTCTAATGAATAATAACATCCACTACAAAGAATGTTTCAGTAGTATATCCAATCAAATGTCCTTGCACTCCAGTTAGTGTATGGATCAGACCACAAAAATTATGACAGAACAAATGTGTAAAGAATCTGTTTTCTGTTAGTGGAAAATGATGAAGCCTCTCGGCAAGCTGAATGCACTAATTCTGGGAGAGACTCTAATCTGAGGTACTCAGCATACAAAGCTTCGTAGTTCAAGAGTAAATGGGTTTATGGGTTTCTGAAGCCACCTATTCAACGTCTTTCAGGTGCAAGGACCCATCTTTCTAAAATGGTGAAGCTTGTAAAGGAACAGAGTGTCTTCATTCACAGTTTCTTTCCACTTTCCATAGGACAAGCAGAAGCAAAACCACTACCATCACCACCAGTTAGTTTTATATAGTTACTTTATAAGAACAGACAATTGATATCATTGAAATCTTTCTAATAAAGTTGAAATCTTTCCTTACTTCTTCAAATTTCAGTAGTGCAGTACAATAAGAGTGCTACAGATGTTACATGTGATACGCAGCTGTGGAAATACATAGCCAAGGCAAAAATATTTAAAATAATGATAGGTCATTCTTCCACAACAGAATCTTGTACTCATACTTGGCCAGAAGATGTAAAGACACTACTTTTGTTATCTGACTGAGTGCAGTTACACTTTCTTCCAGTCTTTTCTATTTTTCTTCTTCCTTTGCTCTACTATGAAGAGAAGTTATTTCATGGCTCCCAGAGGACAGAGAAGCATCAGTGTTTGTATAGAATCATAGACTCATAGAATGGTTTGGGTTAGAAGGGACTTTAAAGATCATCTAGTTCCAAACCCCTGTGATAAGCAGAGACATCTTCCATGAGACCAGACTGCTCAAAAGGCCATACAACCTGATCTTGGATACTTTCAGGGAGGGGGCATCCATAATCTTTCTGGGCAATCTGTTCCACTCACTCCCTCATAGTAAAGAGCTTCTTCCTTACATCTAATCTAAATCTACCCTCTTTCACTTTAAAGCTATTACTCCTTGTCCTATCGCTACATGCTTTTGTCAAAAGACCCTCTCTACCTTTTCTGTAGGCCCCCTTCAGGTACTAGAAGGCCACTATAAGGTCTTCCCAGAGCCTTCTCTTCTCCGGGCTGAACAACATCAACTCCCTCAGCCTGTCTTCATAGGAAAGGTGCTCCAGCCTTCTAATCATTTTCATGGCCCTCCTCTGGACTCACTCCACCAGGTGGGGTCTTATGAGAGTGGAGTAGAAAGGGAGAATCACCTTCCTCAATCAACTGGTCACGATTCTTTTGATACAGCCCAGAATATGGTTTGCTTTCCGGGCTGCAAGTGCACATTGCCAGCTCATGCCCAGCTTTTCATCCACCAGTACTCTCATGTCCTTCTCCACACGGCTGCTCTCAATTCATCCCCCAGCCTGCATTGATAACAGGGGTTGCCCCAACCCAGATGCAGGACCTTGCCTTGTTAAACCTCATGAAGTTCACAGCTTGTCCAGATCCCTCTGGATGGCATCTCGTCCCTCAGATGTGTCAAATCAGCTTGGTGGTGTTGACAAACTTGCTGAGAATGCACTCAATCCCACTGTCCATGTGGGATTGATGATTGTGTCTATTGATGAAGGTACTAAACAGGACTGGTCCCAATACCAGCCCCCGAGGAATACCACTCATCACTGATCTCCATCCGAACATTAAGCTGTTGATCACTGCCCTCTATATGTGACCATGTCCAGTTGGACTTTGGTCACCTCCATAGATGGAGACTTCATAACTTCTCTGGGCAACCTGCTACAGTGTTTAACCACCCTCACAGTAAACCAAAAAATATTTCAGGTGTTCAAGTAAAATTTTGTGCATTTTAATATATGCCTCTTGTTGTGTCATTGGACATTACTGAGATGATCCTCCTTTTCATTCCTTCCCATCAGGCTTATATACACTGAAAAAATCCCCCAAGCATTCTCTTTTTCAGGCTGGAGAGTCAGAACTGTCTTCATCTGTCCTCATGAAATAGATGCTTTTGTCCCTTCACCATCTTTGTGACCCTTTGCTGGACTCTCTTCAGTAGGCCTTTGTCTCTCTTGTACTGAGGAGCCCCGAACTGGACACAATATTCCAGGTGTGGCCTCATCAGTATGCAGTGGAGGGGAAGTATCACCTCTTGACCTGCTGGCAATGTTCCTGTTAATGCAGTCCATGGAACTGTTGGTTTCTTTCTCTGTGAAATTTTATTGCTGGCTCATAATCAGCTTGTTGTTGACTTGGACCATGAGGAGCTGATAAGAGCTACTTATCAGCTGGTTGTCCCCCAGTGTATTGGTGTATGAGATTGTTCCCCCCTAGGTGTAGGACTTTACTTTCTCTTTGTTCAACTATGTGAAATTCCCGTCAGTTCAATTCTCCAAAGTGCTAAGTTCTCTCTGAATGGCAGCACACCCATTTGGTCCTTCAGCCACTCCTCTCAGTTTTGTATCATCTGCAAACTTGCTTCAAGTGCACTCTATCCCAGTCTCCACGTCATTGATGATGTTAAACAGGATTGGCCCCAGTGTTGCCACCTGGGTATACCACTAGTAACTGGCCTGTAGCTGGACTTTGTGCTATTGATCTCAGCTCTCTGGATCCAATCATTCATCTGGTTTTCAATCTAACTCACTGTCCACTTTTCTAACCTATATTTTCTCAGTCTGTTTACAAAGCTGTTAGGAGAGACAGTGTCAAAGGCTCTGCTAAAATTGCGGTAAATAACATCCATTGCTCTCTTTGTCCACCAAGCTAGTCATTTCATTGTAGAAGACTATCTGGTTGTTTAAACATGATTATCCTTTCTTAAATCCATGCTGTCTACTTCTTGTCCTTCACATATTTGGACGCTTTTCAGAATTTTCTCTGTCACTTACCAGGGACAGAGGTGAAACTGACCCACCTGTAGTCGCTCTGAGCTTTATTTTTACCCTTCTTGAAGACAAGAGTAATATTCTGTCTCTTTGAATCTTCAGGAATTTCTCCTGGTTACCATGACTTTTTGAAAGTAATTGAGAGGGGACTCACAATGACATCATCCTGCAATCCATCAGGGAAAACCATTAAGGCACATGGACTTATCACAGAATGACAGAATGGTAGGGCTTTTGAGATCACCTAGTCTAAACTCTCTACAGCTTCCCCTAGAGCAGTTTGCTCAAGAACACGTCCAGGTAGATTTTGAAAGTCTCCAGAGAAGAAGACTCCACAGCTTCTCTGGGCAGCCTGTTCCAGTGTTTTGTTACCATCACAGTAAAGAAGTTTCTCCTTATGTTTAAGTGGAATCTCCTGTGTTCCAGTTTGTCCCCATTTCCCCTTGTCCTGTCACTGGGCACCACTGAAATAAGTCTGGCCCCATCTTCTTGACGCATGCCCTTTAGATATTTGTAAACATTGATAGGATCCCCTCTCAGTATTCTCCAGACTAAATTCAGAGACCTAGGTCTCTCAGTCTTTCCTCATAGGAGAGATGGTCTAGCACCCTAATCATCTTTGTAGTCCTCTGTTGGAATCTCTCCAGTAGTTCCCTGCTTCTCATAAACTGGGGAGCCCACAACTGCACAGAATACTCCAGATGTGGCCTCACTAGGGCAGAGTAGAGAGGCAGGAGAGCTTCCATCGACCTGTTAGTCACATTGTTCTTATTGTGTTTAATTTGAACAAGCACTCTGTAAAAATTTAGAGAGGACAAGTCTACCCACAGAGGATAAGTGCCTTCTTGCACACCAAACTGTCTGGTCTGAAAGGCCTCAGATATATAAGGATTTTTTTTTTTTTTGGTCTTACTAGTCCATGCATATTGTTGTGCCTTTCTGTGTAGCCCACATGCTTTAGCATGCATTTCTGCATGGCCAAACTGTCACAGTGTGTCACACTCATTCCTGTTCCTCATTTTCTTCTGAAACACTCCAATATTTCTAAACATACTTCTTATTTTTTTTTTTAAAAAAGAAGAAATCTCAGTAAATTTTAGAATTGAGTGTTCTATGTGACTGCATTCTTAGCTCCTGTGTTTATGACCTGTTAAACCACACTAAATACCTATGAGTCACAGATATTTGCTGTCAGACAATTCAAGTCTTGTCTATACAGCTGGCCAGTTCTTTTTGTTGTTTGGTATTTATAAGTTTTCAACCACCTGGAAATTTTTACCAGTAATAACTGTATTTATTTCTTCATCTTTCTGGACCAGGAAGAGAGGCTCTGCTTATACTAAACTAGGAACAGATCTTTATGGCACTCCAGAAGGAATATCACCCAACAATAATTTCACATTTGTTTTTCTCTTTCTACGATTACATGTAATGAGATAATGAATTTATATCGTGCTTATTCTTTAATAGCTTGACACATGGAATTCAGTAATACGACTTAGTGTACTGTAGCAACAACTACCTTTGTCAACTAAAGCTCTACTTTCATATAATATCAAGTTTGAAAACAAAGTCAGTGCATGACAATGAATCACTTTTTAATAACTTGCATGAGAATATTTTAAAAGTGCTTTTGTGCTGAACACTGCCCTTGTAATAACTTCATTATTATAATTACTTTTGCTGATTTCCCTAGCATATTTCCTATATTTGGAAAGAAATATTAATCTTAGGATGTAGATGAATTATTTCAGGTATAATAATTGTCATCAAGAATAAAGGCTTTTTGGTAGATATTTAACAACTCTTTCTTACTTGCATTAGGTCTGCAACACTGAAGAGTAATTAATTTATTCTGTGATACAAGGAAATATCTAGATATTCAAAAGGAGTTTTTGCTGAAAAATCTACAGATAGATATTATGCCATAAAATTTGAGGGAGCCTAGCCTTAGCTTTGATGAAATTTCAATTTGGCACTCAGTTTTAAAACAAACAAATTCTTTACTGGGTTTTAATAAGAATTCAGATCTTAACAGATGTAAAGTTAATAAATATTCTCGTTTAGATTAGATCTCTTACAGGAACTCAGGGGTAGATCTTAGTGATCTTGCTTCTTGAGGTGTTTATTTTCTATAGGAATGAACACAATTAACACAAGAAGACAACAAAGCTTCTCCCTCATCTCAGTGTTAGCTTACATGAAATCTAAAAGATTCTGGAGAGATCTTACTTGCTTGTTTGTCTGCTTGCTTTGAGAAAAATGGATAAGATTTAGAAATTGTTACATAATGCTTTTACTTATGAATGCAATGATTGTTTAGCTGTCTACATCGGTAATACATATCAAACCACGAAAAACATAGAAATATATTAGGAGTGAAAATGTTCATGTTGAAATTAATTTAGGACTGTATTTTCCACTTTTTTAAAGGCAATAATCTACTAGCATTACTGAAACTTTTTTCTCTTACTGTTTAGAGTGAAATAACAGTATTTTTGTTAACATGTTTATGTAATTTTTTTTGTCAAAACAATGTTAAATGAAAAGAAATACCATTCAAAGTCATTTAATAAAAACCAAAATTTAGTATGATGACATTGGATATTTTTTTTCTTACTACTTTTTTCTTTATCTCTCTATCACCAATAAAAAAGGAGCAAAATACTGAAGATGAAAATCTCAATTCCCTCATTCATCTCTAACATAAAATGAAAGGAATTCTAAAAATGTTCTCTTGTTTACTATGTAAAAGATGTCTAGGGAGTAAGCTTGAAAGCTAAAATTCTTAATTATTTACACTGTTGAATTGTCAGCTCTGAATTGCTTCAGCCAGCTCTCTCTGAGCTAAACCTGTGACAGAGGTGCTATCCTTAATCAGGTGTAATGTGACCTACCAGTGCCACTGGGCCTTAGAGGCAGGGATTGATCTCGTTCTCTTTTATTAGCAGTATATTTATAACTTTCGAATTGAACAATTTATTTCTTTTTAAACCATTTTACCAAAGCCTGAAATATTTCATAGAATAGCAAAGGCTTTACAGAAATGCTTCTTTGGGTAAAAAAATAAATAAAAATCAAAACCACGCTAGCGTTTTTGAGCAACTTCTGTTATTGTGGTAGATCACTGTACAGACATAGTGTTCCAGCCCAAAAAGGTCATTTTGTTACCCTCTTTCTGAGCTTGCTGATATGACTTAAAAACCTACCTTAACAGTCTCCTTTAGAACCAAATTAGAAGCACTCAAATCACAATGAATCACTTTTTTCCCTTTGTCTCAAAGGCTTCTGGCACCATGGAGCTGGCACATCTCTATCTAAACCAGTCATTCCTGGTCTCCTTACTGCCGCAATGCTGTACAGTTTGGCGAAGGGGAATTGACAACTCTGTGGATGTTACCATGACAGACACAATGTTTGCATGGGAAGGGGACAACCTGCTCATCACTTTCCCTTTTTACGTAACTGCCAGGCCATACCCAGGCTTGGAAGAACTTTAGGATACAGAATGCTAATAATTAAAGTGTTACAAGTCTTTCTTTCTCAGAAGTGGAATTTTAAACAAAACTGCATAAACAGCATTATTCTACTGATAAAGTGATATTTTTTTTCTCTCAATAAATAAATAAAAACACAGTCTTTTCCTCTGGTCATGGAAACTTGGAACTCTATCAACATTTCTTCTAAACAAACCATATGACTTGTTGGTAACTGATATCAGTCACGCCCTCCCTCAAGGTATGGACCTGTTAACTTCATGGGATTTCTAATTAAATTTGAAAAAAAGGATAATCATAATTTCTCTCCCTTGTTTCAAGTCACTCTCTGATGAGGTGCATGGAGGAAGTACTAATTTCAACCAAAATGTTCTTATCTATCCACCAACTCACTGCTGAAGAAGTCTGTAAGAAGCATGATCACTTAATTCTGGTACAGCCAAACTATTCTTTGTATCATCACTATATCAAAAAAATACTTTAACTACAGGGAGTCCCTTTTAAGGAATGTCTTATGTGAACTTTCTAGAATTAATTTTTATGTTTATTTTGTAGGGTTTGGGTGAGTTTGAATAAATATGCAGAAGATGGATTTTACCTAGAAATCTTAAATGGTGTGATTCGGCTTCCAAAGCATACGTATCGAGAACTACCTGAGATGTCACAAGACATCTGAGGTGTTCTACACATAGCTGGTACGTATAATGCAGAATTTATGTGAAACGCACAAGCTTCTTCTAGTGAGGAACCCCAAGTCAGGTTAGATACTCCCAGATATCTCACATGTCACTGAATACCTATGTCTAAGCAGTGGATTGCAGTGCTGAATTTTAAGAAAAATAAATCTCATCCCAGTATACTTTCGTGGGACTAAAACGTTACTGCCAATTTATGAGAGTTTCTTACTGTTTATAACTACACTGGAAGAATATTGGCTAAATATCCACAATTAGGCAGCAGCTAAGAACTAACTGCAAAATAAAAAAATCAAGAAGTAATACTAGAAACTGGGTGCAGCTTTTAGTCAGTATAGTCAAATAACTTGACCAAAAGTAGATGACTTTTTGGTGCAGGACTGCAATCTTTGTAAAGTAGCCTAAAAATAGCTACCTAGTGCCATTGGAAAAACTCTCTGAGACTTTTGCACCGGACTGAAAACATGACGCAAGAGCTGTGTGAATAGTATGGAGCTACACAGGATACTTTCTGATGATTTCAAATGTCAATTCATGCTAAAGTGTGAGCAATTGTATCAAGCCTTGTCTATGTAGGAAAAAGTGAAAAAAAAAAAAAAAAAAAAACAGCCTCTTCAAGAGGATATTTATCTCATCTACCTCAAACATACTTTATGAGAAGATGAATTGTTCTTAGGAGGACCTACAAACAGACCTTTGTAAAAGTACATGGCTTTGAGTAATTGTTGACACACTGTACCTGAAGTACTGTGAACTAAGAAAATTACCTTGAGATGTACGAAGCAGTTACCTCATAAAGAGAATAATAGGAAGTAATTTAGAAAACACTTCACTTCTTATACAAAAACAATGGGTGCCAACTAAAGAGAAGATAAAACTCATTTTTATTTTTTAAAATCTCTCATTCTGAAACTATTGAATATTTTAATGGCTTTTAGCTAAATGAGACAAAGGAAGCTAATGAAAACCATATTCCTAAAATAAAAGTAGAGGGGAGAAGTACTTTACAAGGGAAAATGCAACAAGTAATGTGGTTTTAATTACACAGCAAAGAAAACACAGAAATGTTGAAGTAGTATACCATGTTCAAGGCCAAGGAGTGCTGAAATTTTGAGAGGTTAACTGACAAAAATATATAGAGATCTCAAATAAAGATGAGAACAGAAACAGTAGATCAGATTAATTATTTAAAATTGCATTGGATATATACCTGGGTAGTCAGTTAAGAATTAATTTGAATTTGGCATTAGCAAACCAGATAGTCATGCTGAAAATATTGGGGAAAATTCATTAGTTTCTATGTTTATGCAGTATTTGTGATAGCTTTCAAAAATATACTGGTTACTTGTTTCTTTATAGTCATGTGACTTTTAAAATATTCTGTGAAAAGGAGTTAATCTTCTGGAGATTGAAACAAACAAATAGATGTTAAAGTGATTTAAATATGGCATTGATAAGGTACATTTCTAGATTTTTCACTTGCTTTCTTGGTAACACAAATTTTAATCTTAAATTTTAAATGTCTTTTAAAAAGAAATACAATCAACCTTAGAGGGTTAAAAACTCAAGAATTAAATAACTATCAATTGATCCAAAATAATTATTCCAGCTGCTGTTTTATAAAAATGATAATCAAAACCATTCCTGTTTGATTTGAGCTGAACCAATATTTTTCCTCTTCTGAATTCCCATTAAGGGAATAAATTAAATGTCTTGGTAAATAACCAAATGACAGGCCTACAATTTGTAACTCTGTGAAAGAAATAATAAATCTGTTACTGGAATAAAAAATTATTTTAGCTATACTCCCAGAAATAAAGTGTAGCAGCGAAAGACATTAGGAACAAAATGCTCAGGAAAACTTTGAAGTACCAAAGCTCAAAAGAGAATTGAAAGTATCTAGTTTGTCCCATAATTTCCGCCGCTTTCAGGTTTTTGGTTTTGTTTTTTGTTGTTGTTTTTTTATAAAGTGTATGCTGGATAAAATCATAGCTATCAATATGTTAAGACTACTTACTGTACAGTACAAACTAGTGGAATGCTTTCCATATGAATACTTCTGAAGTAACTAAGTGTGTGACAAAAATGTGTTTGAGCAGGAGTCAGCTGTCTAAATAACATCTAGCACCACATTCCGTCTGAGAACAAGTGGAGAGGAAGCAAAGCGAGATTATCCAGTCTACTGATAAGTCTTTCTCATAAAGTGAGAAATAGCGGCTTCATTTACTATTTGGCCTATAGGATCTTAAACCAATAGTTCTAACAACAGTAGTGAGTACCCTACCTACCATTAAACAGTGCAGGAATTACAGAGGAGATGTGAAGCATGGTCACCACTTCTCTTCTGATGGAGCTGTTTTGCTCTGTAGGGAAATCTCATAGGAGTTAAGGCATGATTTAGTAGTTAAGGCACATCTCAAGTATTCAAGGGCTTTCTTATTTTCTTCTGAAGCGTTTATACATTTCATGTAAAACAAATTTGGTCACAAAATGAAAGTACTCTTTCAAATTCAAAAGCATTCAATGGAAACCACAAAGTTCAGAAAAGTCTCTTTTGCAAAGTGTATAAGCATTCCTTTGCCAGATTGGAAAGTATACTCTGGATAAATAATATGCCTTGTGTGACACTTTGACTAATTTAGAGGACTGACTAGATCCTTTGCATTTACTATACGGCATAAATATATTATTAAATAACAAAACCTATGTTTCATATTCGGTGGGGAATCATGAGATCTGTATTGATTGAATGACCTTTCTATGGAATCACATTCCTTTTTTATTGCCTATTGAACTAATTCTCTTTCAGGACCTTCTTTTAAGGAGAGTGCATGCAGATCCTTCCAACATATAGAATCCCATTAGAGATCCTTAGGCTACATCCAAAGCCTGCCATAGTCAATGGGAATATTCTTACTGATTTTAGTGGCTTTGTTTGCAGTCAAAGGACATGCAGGTTGAAGTCCATCATTCATTGATATCTGTCAATGCAGGAATATTTCTTTGATATTTCAGATATTTTAAAGGTCAGTATTCTGTGATATATTAATTTTATATATTTTAGAATACATATTTTGCATATCTCTTTTACATATTAGAATACACTTAATTTCATAAAGATAGATCACATGTGCATCCAGAACAAAACATTCTTCATTTTCCTTAAATGATGTGTATAAGGTTAGACAATTTATTTGTTCCTTTTTATTTTCTGCTTTATTCTGTTGAATCAGATTTTGTCTTAATGTCTATCTAGCCCTAGACTGTGGTATTACCCTCTGAGTCACTGTAGGCCAACCTTGTCTCTTTAAACTGTCAGCCTCTTTAGTCCAGTAACACAGGAATAAGACCTGTATACCATCCCCTTCTTAGCTCAGCCATGTCTCCTTGCCCAGCTGGTTAAACCTGAGTAGGTTTATTGATTTGTTAGAGGATGCAGTTCACAGTAGAGTTAGAAATAATAATAAAAAAATGTTTGGCATTTATGTTTAGAAGGATGTATTTGTACCTGTCTAGATCCACATCTGTGTGCCTTTTGTAGGATCAGGACCCATGAATGAGCTATTTAAACTTAAATATAGTTTTGTAATATTTTATCAAAATCTTGCATATTTATAGGAAATCCTTGAAAGATTAAATGCTAACTGTTCACAGAGAAGCAAAATTAGATTTGCCAATTAATTAATTCTAATTTAAATAAATCTGATTAAATAAAACACAATTTCACACAGAACCAGTAGGAATTAGATGGCAAGCCACTCCATTGAAATAAATAGGCTTTGATAACTATACCAACAGCTATGTTAGTTATCAAATCCTATCCATTTTGCTTTTGCAATTACAATTGCTTTGATATGGGAGTCATTGTAATATGGGGAGGCCAGCCATCAAATCCCATTCATATAAAAAAAATATTTGGTTAGCTATCAAATCCCCCCATCTCATTCATTTTAGCTTATACTGTTAATGGCATTTTTCCCATTGACTTCAAGGGAGACCTAAAAAAAAGGAAAATTAAAAGGAAAATAAAAAAAAAAAAAGGAAAAAGGAAAAGGAAAGGAAAAAGAAAAAGAAAAAGAAAGAAAAAGAAAAGAAAAAGAAAAAGAAAAAAGAAAAGAAAAAAAGAAAAAGAAAAAAAGGAAAAAAAATTATATGTAATACTATGGAGAGGGAAGAAATGAGTGGTGTGGTACTTAGTTACTGGCTGGGATTAAACCACAACAAAAGGGGAAAAAACAGAATTTTTTTTTGACAAGCTACAATAAAATAGGTTCAAGATTTACAAAGATAGTAACCAAAGTACTTTTATATCACAATTACGTTACATAACATGTCCATGCTCAGATATGCACACACACATATGCATGTCTTATAAGCACATAAAACTACTACCATTCACCACCACAGATTTTGTGATGTGTTCATTTAAACAGTTCTTAATAATATATGGAAAAGTAACTCTAAACTTACAAGTAAATCTATGATTAATTTGGGTCCCAACTTAATATGGACTGTTTCTCATAATTTTCAGTTTCCTGGTTGCAAAACAGGTGGTTTAGTATGTGGATTTGAATTGTTCGCACTAAACAAAGGTATGTACACACAAGAAACTCCAAATATTTCAGTTAAATTGTTATAGAATAAAAAATAATTAAAAAAATATATTTGGAAAACTCTAGAATGTGAGGCTTGTGAAGCCTCACTTAGTGTTTCTACATTGTTAATTTACTCAGTCTTAATACGTGTTCCATTTCCTGTTCTTTCAGGGTGCACTTAGATTGCTAAATAAAATCTGTCAGCGATTGTTCTTCGGCTCTGAAGACAAGACGCATGACATGACTCAAAGGTAAGTTTTCGTCCACACAAAACAGGGTGTCTATAGCAAAACTGCTTACTCTGTGGTGTAATCGCACATGTTGATGCATCTGAAAAATGACTGGGAGAGTACTAGCTGCCATGGCCTGAAACTGTGCTGAAGAACATGTGAACAATTAAGCAGCTTGGACAGTCATGCACCTGTACCTATCCTCCAACATTGTTTTACTAAGTGTAAATGTAGCCTTAATGTCTTTTGTTAAATATTTTTATAATAATTCAGTTGATCTCATATATCAAAATCTACCTGCCATCATGGTAAAGATAAGTCACTTTTGCATTGCTGACAGTAAAATGTCCTAGGAAACCAAAAACCCCTGATACTTAAACCACTATGAGAAGCACCCTTAGTTGTCTTTCTTCTGACTCCAAATAAAATATACAATATCCTTTCTCCATAGCCATTCTGAAAATTCACAAAGAGGAAGATGAGACCAAGTTCATCACTTCTCCTTATTGCCGTTTTGTCTGCATAACACTTCCCAATAGTATGAGTAGCAATGACTGTAAAGGAGTCATGCCCATATCCACCAGACAGCAAGCTTGATTTACATAAACTGCTAAGATCTCAGGAAGATCTATTCTGCCTCTTTGATCCTCATGGGAAAATCAAGAAGCCTTCATTTGTCAGAGGATACCCGTACCAATTAACCAACCTCATGAAATATTAGAGGTGTGGTCCATATCTCAACAGTAATTCGTTAACATGACCAATCATTTCAAAGAAAAAACAATGACTCCAGAATGAGTCCAAGACAGTTTCAAACTAGCCAAGATTTATTGCAGCTACAAGAAGAATCAACAAGCAGGAAAACACCAGCAGAACTGGTAATGAGGCAGAGTAGTTGGAAAAAATCTGGTTGAGAAAAACTGCACAAAATTTCATGGATCCGGGGAAGAACAATAGTTATTTTCTGAGGCGATAATCTTTTATAAATTGTGTGTTTTCTTGGTGAAATTAAAACCTAAAAAATAATTTGATGATATTGTAAAATTATTTTGTAGTTGAAGAAAATATTGTGCTTGACCTGAAACAAACTTATCATCTCAGCTTTTCTTATTTTTCCTTTTCCCATTTATTTTTTAACCACTTCAAATTATGAATGAATGGAAAGGAATAATGAAAGCAGACACTGACATCCAGAATAAAATATGTGAAAACAAGAGAGGAAAAAAAAATACAATTCTATTTTTGATTGGCAATAAATTAAATTCGTTTTTCCCAAGTTAAGTCTGTTTTGCTTGTGACTGCTATTGGTAAGTAATCTCCTGTTTGTCTTGACACACGAACTCTTCCAACTTATTTTCTCCCTCTGTCCTATTCAGGAGGAGGAGTGAGAGAGCAGCTGGGTGAGCTTCTGACAGCCACCCAATGTACAATCTTGTCTTAATTAAAAAATGATGTTCAAAACATTATTTTCCCAATACCTCCAGCTGATTAACAAGAGAAACAAATTTTAAAACTCCAATAATAACCAACAAAAAAAATCAAACAAAACAACTGAGACAAAAACACCCAAAAAAACCAAACTCCCACAGACTTCTGGAGATTGTAAAGGGATAACTAAGAAAAAATATTTTTGGAGACAGCTTGCTAAGTGTTAATACATCACCGATAAAAACACTGATCAAAACTGGGAAATAATGAAGTTGTTTTATGCAAGCAACTGTTACCCCACTGATTTAACATTTGAAGTACAATATGATTAAAACTCTATCAAACAATTGTAGTATAAAGACAGGATGGGATTAATCTCACTTAACTGTAGTCATCTGAAAGTTAGCTGGTAATGTAAGACACTTGGCTGCTCTCATTCTACATGAAAGAAGAAAGATAGATGTTTCCAGAAGGTGGCTCAATTCATCCTGAAATGAGTTTGCAACAGGAGAAAAGACCTGATAGAAAGTCTTGTCTAATTTAACCCACATTTTTCTACAGGAGAAAAAGGAAATAATCCATTCTACTATACTGCCTCAAACTGTTTGGGTTTTTATTTCAATATGAATCTTCATTTTCAAATTCTCTATAGTATGCTTCTTTATAGATGTGTCTCATTCTTGTTTATATCAGTATTTTTCTCCTTTTATATATAATATGTCATTACGTTTAGGTTTTGGCTTACTATTTACTTTCGTTTGTGGTTTGTTGTTTTTTTTAATAATACATAAGTTTTAGTTTTGATAGCTCTATTAAATTAATCTGAAATGTATTTGGGATTCAAAAAACCTGAATTTGGTATTTACAATATTGCTGAATATACAGGTCCAAGCACCATTATACTCAGGAGAGACAGAATATTTAATAGCTGGTGTAATTTGATATCTTCAAATATATCAAGACTTCTGGGACAGGCAAGTAGGAGACTGGACATACTGGAAGTAGATACCCTTCTGAAGCTAAAGATCAGATGTGATACCCTGACTCTGGTATTTCTGATGGTATTACATACATACATTCAGGTAAATAAACTGGGTTTCCTGCTGATTAGTAGTAACCTGCTCTGTAAACCCCTAAATTCAGGAGCTGAAGTGTGGTGCTTTAAAAAGGAAAAGTAAAGTATCTTACTTTCATATATTACACTGTCCAGTCCTCTCCAAAATATTCCAGAGGAAAACATAACATCTAACATGTTTAATAATGTTGCAGTGGATATTACAGCATTTATAGAGTAACCTTACCCACAGTTCCTTCCAGTAGTAATACTCTGAGCCTGATGAGAACATCTGATTACAGCCATAATTTAAATAAAACTGAGTCAAAATCCAGACATTTAACAAAATCATCATAACATTAAGGTGACAAGAACCATTCTCTATATTTTTGTTTAAACAATATAGCATTTCTCCTTTTTCCAAGACAGCAGGCTTTATGAGAAACAAAAAGCAGAGAATGCCACAAATTTTGAGCTGTTAACATAACCTCGTGTTATGTTTTCCTGTGGCAACAATGTTCTAGGTACTTATCTAGTTGGAAAACAACTGGTAAAATGTCGATCAGAGGATCACAATCGTGTTAGAAAAACAGAGAGAAAAATGAGAAGAGAGTGACTTAGGTCTATCTCATATTCCATTACTGATTTTGACAGTTAAAGAGCACATATAAGTGATACCAAGCTGCAGAGGAAAGGGATATAAGGACCTTTGGGGATTAGAATTCAAAAATAATTAAGCAAATTAGATAAACTATCTTAAAGAAAAATCATGCAAATCAATAAGTACAAATGCAAAGTACTTTCCTTAGACAAAAATTGTTACACAGATACAAGGTAAGTGAAAGTACTATAGGTATTAGTTCAGTAGAGAAAATCTGAAAGAAACCTGGATGAAAAGCTAAACGAGGCATCACAGGATTCCATGAACACATGATACTCAGGCCTGCTTGAAAATAGACCAGCTACCCATTCAAATTTCTTGTCTGCATATGTTCCTTTCAAAGATTTGGGGGGATATCTAGAGGTCCCTAAGGTTTTTTTCCAGCATGAACTTACTTGAAGAATGGACTGAGAAGGGAGAATCCCTAAATTTAGTTATCTCATTTGTTCTTATGGCAGGAAATAGGAGCTGGAAGAAGAGAGAAGTTGATGCCCCTCCACAGATGCTCTAGAGGGCTCAGACGTGGTATACCACAGGACAGATGAGATGTACAAACAGCTTGCACTTGAGTGGTGTATTTGGGCAGCTTTGTGTATTGAAAGCAACTAGGGATTCAGAGTGCTCTCAGGTACACTCACCTACGATGAAGAGTCAGCCAGTTGGATCAATTTTATGTTTCTGGCAGGGGTTTGTATTTGTAGTTAATTTTGTGACTGTGACAGAATTTTTACTTATGTGGCTATTGTGTCAAAAGTAACATATTTCAGAAATTCTCAGTTACATTTCTGGTTACATTTCTGGAAAGAAAAAAAAATTAAATAAAAATACTAATGTAATACAAAAGTAGATACAACTCTAAGTCTATTGGTTTCCTGATTTATAGTTTCCTGGGACTTTTTCATTTCTGAAAAT
Organism: Baryphthengus martii; assembly: GCA_013396935.1. NCBI lineage: Eukaryota > Metazoa > Chordata > Aves > Coraciiformes > Momotidae > Baryphthengus > Baryphthengus martii. The sequence continues at coordinate 56,782 of VWZK01004177.1, forward strand.
TCAGTCTATTCAAACTTTTCTCACATTTAATTTCAGTGTAGCTGAGCACCTGTCATTCTGCATGGTTATTTTATAACCAGCATTTGCTGTCTACACCTATGTATGTTTAGCTGGTAAATACCTGTTATATTTCAACTTCAGTTTTCTGATTTTTGTATACAAGGACATTTTCATTATCAAAGAAATACAAAACAACACAGAGTCTTGTTATGTACATGTACATCAGACGTGTGTAATTTTCCATAACCATAAATAAAAGCTTGAATAACCTTGATCTTCTATTCTGTCATATTGTTTTTAAGCTGATGTAACACCATTGACATCAATGGACTTACCCCAGTATGAAATTGGTGTAATGGAGTGGAAAATCATTGCCGAAATCTCCAAGGGGATATTCAAAGTTCCCTTTACTGTAAGCTGTGTATTAGACTGGAAGATCCATAGTTTGTATTTCCGTGTTTTGATCTGTATACCAAACGATGAAGAACTGTAAAACACTCTAAATGAGAAGCTATTCATAACCTTTCTTAATTAAGCATGAAATATTTCATTTTAAAATTGTCATTTTTATTGTATGTTTAAGTATCTACTCAATGTCACAATTAATTCTAACTTTGAAGAAAAATATGATGTGTAGCAATATCATTTGATAGTATACGCTACCACAGTTGACATAATTTGCTGAAATTTGTTGGTCTGTCTTTTGCAATTAAAATATATATGGAAAATGAACTCCATTTGTGGCCACCTTTTATAAAGCTACTTAGCAGATGAGATCAAGATTTCATAACCCTGAGTGTTCATGTAAGTATTGGTTACAATTAACTCCTAAACTAACAATTGTATGCGTGTCTTTGTATTTTTCAAGTAATTTTCCTGAAAGAAGTCAGATTAAACTGTCTTGATTTTATATCCTTAATTATGACATCAACATGTGAATATCCAGTGGAAAATAAGGATAGTATGCATCCATTCTGTTTCGTACTTCATTTCCTGTGAATTTCTGTTATAAGATGATGAAAATACGAACCACAAACCACCTTTTTTTTATTTTATTTTTTTTTAGAGTGACACACATGTCTTCATTTTCCTTTCACCTCTGCAAAAAGTGAATCTATCTTTCAAAGCAAAAATGATAATTGAGTAGAATTGTATTGGTGGGAAGTGTTGATAACAATGTGGTTTTTGACCACCTTGTGAAATTTTATTACAGTTAGGAAGAGCTTTGTCAAATCTGTTGTATATAATTTATTTTATTCTTCCATTACTTCATATTGAAAAGAGGCAAGATCCTGTTTTTTTGGCTATCAGTGAATAAAACATTTCCTGAATATTTTAACTTCCTTAAGAAGGCAAACTTTTTTTCCTATTTCTTTTTCTGTCAGCATTCATTCTCACACAGAAAGTACTGTTTATACTTTTGATCACTTCCATTTAAGAATTTTTCACTTTACTTCTTAGACACTATCTTTTTTAACTATTGATGAGAAAATACTCTCTTAAGAAAGATGTAGTTAAAAGAAAATAAACAGTGCCAAAGCAAAAATCTTATGTGATTTCCTTTTGTAAAATATCATATAGAAATATAAATCTGAAAGTGTTCCACAGACAGCAATTGTGGTTTTGTGGTTACTTTTCTAACTAAAAGAACTAAAGGGGTGCTTTGCATGTCCTAAATATGGAAGGTTTATTTTCAAGTCTCCTGTGCTTTGTCATGTCATTTTCCCCTGGAAAATGTGCTATCACAGCCGAATTCTCCATTCATTTGTAGTCACACATTTATGTTTGTTTTATGGAAGGGAGTGAGGATATAATGGGTAAGGCAGCAGGGACTGGTGTTAACAACGTCCTAATTTGCTTTATCAGAATCAGAAATGACTCTAAGGAAAAGTTTCTGGTGGAGCTCTGCAGAGAATTATGGCAAATTATTCACTCTTTGCCAACCATTCATACTGATGTATCTCTGTTGACTTTGGTTTCAGATAGTATTTATGGCTGGTATTCAAACTATTTTCTACTCTTCAAGCTTTCTTCCAGAGCAACCCAAAGTCAGATTTCAATAGAGATTGTGATCCTCTGTATGAATTTCACTGATCTGGGATCATCCTATTCCTAATCATCTGTGCATCTGAAAACCTCAGTAATTTCAGCTGGCATTTTGGTTGCCTAGAGATTTAGGCTTGGGTCCTAATTAACTATTTCAATTTAGGTTTTGTGTCTGATTTTGATTAAGAATATCTGGAAAAGAAAGGTTTGTTTTCTCCAGATACAGTTTTTATTTTATCTTCACACTCTTTGAATTTAATTCATTTTCTCATTAATCTTTATTTAATGACCATTTTCTTTTGTCAATAGCTACAGAATATCTTTATTAAATTAAAGTGGCATTTGTAGTAGTTTATTTTTTCTTTCTTTCTATCACTCTCATAAGTGTAAATTTCAGTTGTAAATATGTATGTATTCATAATTCCTTAAACAGAGTCACCTTTGAAATGCAGTTTTCTGCCCTACACTTATGAAATGATGGTAACTATTGTCAACTACTTCCGGAAAAAATAGATGGGATGAAGATTTTTATGTGATGATTATTTGCTTATACTATCCATGTATGGATCTCTCTCAGAATATTAGTGTTTATTCACTCTACCAGCAGTATTCTTTCTTTATTTACTATTTTCAATTTGTTTTGATTAGTCTGACAAAACTATTCTGGACACTGCTCTACTGCTTGGTTGAGACAAACTAGTGCTGTTCTGAATTGTTCCTGCAGCAGAAAACAGTGAAAGAGTGTCTTTGGATGTTTCTCATTGAATTTTAGTCTACATGTGCTAGCCTAATCCTAAGTACCTTTGAGACTTAAATATTCCTTCATACTTGGGCTGTGCTGGAGTGGAAATTTTATCACTGTTTCTTCTCACTACCCACTAGCTGGCAGTCATCCTGCAGCTTTTCAGGCACTGGCATTGTTCATGTGAGTGTTCCCTAGTATAGCACGGGCAAATTCAGTTGTATTGGTGCAAATTTCTTAATTAAACTCTTCAAGCTTGCCTGCAACAGATCAGAGAGTACTCTCACACAGGGCTGCTAGCAAAAGTGTGTGCAGAGCTAGCAAGGGTCTGCTGATGTGCAGCTGGGGATGCAATTATTTTTCCATAATTCTACTCAATTTCACACTGGTCAAACCTCGTTTTGATACTAGTAACCTTTCTGACTTAGTCTAATCTTAATTAGGACAATTCTGGAATTCCCCATCAACTGTGTTGTACAGTACGAGGACTAATTGATTTCATCTAAACTACTTACAGACACAGACATCTATGTATGCAGCTGAGTAAGAGCTGGCACAACTGAGCTTTAAGAGATGTCCAGATTTCAGGATACTGGGTCCATATTTTGCCCTACACCGGAACCTCACTGAAATAAAAAACAGCACTATTGGAAAGAAATTCAGCCTTCTTATCAGAGGGCATTTATCAAAATGTTCTTTTTTTACTTTGCTATGATTCTGATCATAAAGTTTCCTTTAATAGAATGATCGAGCTCTTACAGATCCACAAATATCAAGGTGCAAGTAAAGTGTTCATCAAAAAATAAGAAATATTGCTAACTTTTGAAGCTGTCATTAGCTGATCAGAAATGAGTACTTTTCTAAAGGAGTTGATTCAATCATTTATTTTTAGAAGACTGTGATATTAAAAATGCATCATAAGAAGAAAAAACCTAATAGCTGACAGAGGTCACAGTTACATAAAAAAGAATTGAAAAATGGAAGAATATAAGAAGAAGGAGCCACATGCAATCATGGAGGAGACAGATACATCAGTGTAAAGTTGTCACAGTTCAGCTCAGGATCAAGCTGGCTGCAGGAATCATCATAAATATCTGACATGTTGAGGTTAAAGAAAGTAACTGAGCATTGCAGTGTCTTGGTAATAGAACTAAATTTGAGTGTGAAAATTTGCTGAACACTTAAAACTCCTGGACTTTTTCAATTAACTAATAATTATTAGCAGTTTACTTTTTTTATTTTCTACTTTACTCTGGAGAGGATAGAGGGATTTAAATTATTTCATTCTTTTGTTAGTGGAGTTTGGAAAGGATGGCCGATTTTAAGGAAGAGTTTGATTCAATACTGTGAATTAATATCACAATACGTCAGCTAACATTTAAAGATCAAAACTATCTTAGTAAGTTTTGCTTATGGAACTTCTTAATCTAGAAATCTATGAATGTTTTTGTAGTATGATGGTAATATGAAAATACATTAAGAAATGAATAAAGCAATTGAAAGTATTTCCTCTGCAAATGTAAGATAGTGGAATGTCAGCACAAGATACTGGCTAATGTACATTACAGCTCTGTAAATCTTGGTTTCTTTGAAATTTGAAGTTCTCACAATGGGAAGAAATGTATCAACCCATATATTGAAAGGGATTTTGTTATTGTTCCTTCTGATCTGTAAACTCCAAAAATTGTTTAAGGTTATAAATGTCTTTATTAAAATTACGATTTCAACCTAATTTATTTTAACAAGAATTGTAATGTATTCTGCCCTTTGATCTGGTAGCTTGAAACACTGCCTGTTGTTCCATTATTCCACCATCCATTTGCAGATAACAATACATCAGAACCTTTTTCTTGCTGCAGAAACAATGCCCTTTATTTGAGAAAGGACATTGTTTTGACAGATAAAGTAGGCATTTGATAAATTGGAACAGGTTCTGAATTATTTTGAGGGGAATGTGTGCTACATCTGTCTGCTGATTTTCCACTGAAGCAGTGCTTAACTTTCTTGTCTGTTTGTGATTTATTGAGCTACAGAAAAGGTTAGGAAAATTTCATGGCTCTTCTCTTATAATTTGTAAGTGAATCAAAAAGCATTTGTTACTGTTTATGATGCTCAAAAGACAGAATTACCCCAAAACATTTATCCACAACAAAGGCTCTAGTGACAACAACAACAAAGGTAAACAAAATAATTATCTCCTAAATTATTAATAATACAAATACAACACAGGAAACAAATTCAGCTGTTGAAATGCGTGGAATGTTAATAATGCTTTGAGTGTCCATTTAGACACAATTTAAAAGGGTAAAATAATGTAAAAATGCCTACTATTAAGAAAATAGTTACAATGAGTTTTATTACCTATATATTTCCAAAATACTTTTATAATTTATTAATATTTATATTAATATTTATCAATAACATCTCAATGTAAAATCCTAGGGATGAGGAAGGCAAAAGATTTATATTACTCAGTATTCAGATCTGAATTTAATTGCCAGAACAGAGAATATTTTTTGGTGTTTTAGACATTCTAGGGAATCCTATTTGACCTATAAATGGAAAGGCCATGATATATGGATGTCTTCAATAACCTATGGTATTTCAAATAAATGCCTATATTTAGGTAAGCAAATCGAACTGTTAAGGATAAAATTCAACTTCAGACTGTTGATCCTAAAATTTAGGTGTTTCAATGTAGTGTTCACCTAAATCAAGTTTCTAAGCTCTCATTACAGTTAATGGAGAGTTTATCAATATGTCCAGTGTAATCTGGTGACTACTGTAAGACAAAGAGGTTCAAGTCATACAGTCTAAAGTTATTTGAATTTTTTTAGGGTGTCGGAAATACCTACATTAGACAAAGAAAGCAAAAAGAAAAATAATTAAAAAAGGAAATCCACTCTGTTTTGAACCATCAGCCTCAGGCCAGGTGGAATAACATGCGGCATTTCACACGAAACTACACGCTTGTCCTGTCAGCCCTGTGCGTATGCCTTTGACAACTTCATGGTTTGTAAATGGCATGAGACACCTCTGCCAAGTGTGCAGCTGAATGAAACGCTGTTAACTGCTCTGAAAAAAACCATCAAGGTGAGTGTCATTTGACTAAACATAGGTGTCCAGTAACATTTGAGATTCCCATTATCCTATCTGGCATCCAGCTTCTGCTTCAGAGAAACATGCATTTCCCATAGGTCCTTTTTCATCTCTACCCTTTTTACATAGATGTCTCACTTCCTTAATGCTCTAGGTACTTAACTCAGCAACCAAATTCAACTTCTAGATTTCTGTCTGTGGAGGAAATACAGTCCCCCCCAAGGGACAATTCATTCCCCATTGGTAAGGACTTATTTTAGGATGAGATTAGTAAAACTTTGGGGTACAGAGGAAATCTGCATATCTATTATGCTAATTATGCACCTTACTGATGATTGAAACTAGAGGAAACCATTAGTTTTATCATTTCATTTGTATGAAAACAATTTTGACACTTTCTATTTTTCTCTCTTTTTCTCTTTTCTTTTTTTTTTATTTCACTCCCCTTAGATGATACATAACCACATCAGAATGAATATTAGATATACACAAAAAATATAGAACAATAGATGAGATGTCTGCAGTGCTCACAAAGCATATTCCCTATATTCACAGAAACACAACTACTTCATATGGCCTTTCTTTTGGCATTAAACCTCAAAAGTTGAACTTGTTTGTTTGCTTTCTTCTTCTACCAATTTTCTGCTATTGATGTAACTCCAATGTTGTATATAATTTAAAATTCGTAGCATTATTATCTTGATGATACCAGGTTTACTTTAATGAAGCTATAAATCCAACTTGTTGAATTGTTCATTTTTCAGAGTTTCCAGAATTTCCCTACTACATCAGACAAATGGCTCTTCTAAGCCGTTGAAAGCTGAGACAGACATTCGCTAAGGATAATGCTCATTTTACTAACTTTATCTAAAGCAGCTTGCATAAAGTACTTGTACTTGCTATCTCGACAGTGAGTGGAAACAGGCTGGTATTTCTAAAGAATGCTGCATACAAGATAGAGACTTAAGACACTGAAGATACATCAGTCTCTGCAAATGCATGCATCTATTGACCGTTAGGGCAATATCACTAGATGCTTATTTTAGCGTGGACAAAGAGCTTCTAGGCATCTCATAAATCTTACACTTCTGGGACATTTTATTAATTTTTAGTCCATTTTTTTTTTCATGTATCTTAGGCTTTGTTTTCAATCACGTTTTTATCTTAGGCTTTTAGGAAGAAGTTGGAAAAAAGAAAAAGACAGCATCAGCTAATCTTTACCATCACTCGTTGATAGTTGTGCAGGCTTTCTAAGGAAGCTACACATTTTAAAATGTATATCGGCATTGTGTCCTCATCTTGGAACATAAGATGCACCGTAATTTAATTGTGTAAGACAGCGCAACAGTTGAGCAAATGTTTGTGTGGGTTTGTAAGTTGATAAAGTTTGAGGCCTTTTAAGATTGATTAAATTTGTGTGATAGTTAGGCCTTCTAAGTTCGATGAGAATGACCCAACTACTAAGATTTCTATTCTCAATTTTTGTCATGAGTGTAATTTTTTCTTGTAGAAGGAGTCGTACATGGGGCACATGATTGTATTAAAATACCCACTGAGTGTTCTTGTTTGCTTGTTTATTTTCCTGCAGAAAGGGCCAATGTGGTCATATCTTACACAGCGAAAGCATATGAGTTCACAGGTGGATGTAAATTCAGTAGTTATTATCCTTCTGGGATTTGGTTTTGCTACCAGTGTGTTTTCCCATTTGAGAATGGTTGTGAAAAACTAGCAAAGCAATGTGATGCACCTCACAGGTTTAAGATATACAGTTACATTGTAAATGCCCTATCCCATTGTCATTATAAATTATTTATTTATTGCTTGACATAGAAAATCGAGTGTGTTCAGTTGTTCCCGATGATGACAGCTGCTATGGAACAGATAAGATACGTTGGCAAACCATACTCCATTGACAAAGGAAATTATTTCTTAAATTTCATGACATTTACCTGTCCCCAAGAAACCAAAACTGCGCACTCATTAATAAATTTGCAATGCAATAGCATCTTCTACAATTTTTCAATTTTGTCTTTCAAAATTGTCTGGGTTTTTTTGGTTGGTTGGTTGGTTTTTTTGAGGGGTGGGAGGTGGGCGCTACCAAATGGTTTTTGCTTTATAAGATATTGGCCAAAACATATAATATGAGAATGAGAGTTGTATTGACAATGGCAAAAAGAGAAATAAGGAACTGGTTAGTCAGAGAAACATACAAATATTGTTATGAGTATCAGAAATGTGAGAATGAAAATTCATCTTTTGAAATTACAGGAGAAGAATACAACTTCATATTACTTAAAGTAAAAGAAATAATAGAAATGAAAAGCGTCAAAGGACTTTGTATTGGGTTTCATAGCTGCAAGGGTAGCTTCTGTAAAAAGAGATCAGAAGCTACCCCCATCTCAGATGGAGCCAGTTTCAGATGACTCCAAAATGGTCCCAACACTTCCCAGAACTGAGCTTTCCAGCAGTGCTGATGGCATCTCTGTATCATGTTTATAAAATAATGAAAAGTACTCCGCAGTAGCTGTGGGTAAGAGGAGTGAGAAAATTTGAGAGGAACAGTCCTACAGACACCAAGGTGAGAAAAGGATGGGGAGGAGCTACTCCAGGCAGTGGAGCACACATTACCCTGCAACCCATGGAGGACCATGTCAGAGCAAGTACATCCATTGCAGTCCATAAAGAATCCCATGCTAGAGCAGGTGGATTTGTCCTGAAGGAAGCTGCAACCTGAGGAGTAGTAAAGTGGCTTGATGAGCACCTGCCAGCCACCAAGGTTAACTCACCACAGAACTTCAAATCAAAAGAAAAGTTCTGTGTCTTGAATAATCATCCAAACAGGTTGTCAAAGTTTTCTGCAGGTGTAGGTACAATTATTGAGAGCAGCATTTACTGTGTGTTCAGAAAGAAAAATCAGAGATAAACAAAACACAACAAAATTGTATTGCATTCCAGGAATGTGTTCTAATCAAAACTTTCATTAGCTACAGTAAGATATTGTGTAGAAATTTTTTTAAAGCATATTCTGGGTGGAAGGTTTCTGATTTATCTTGTGATAAGGTTTTGACATGACAACCACAAAAAAAGGTAAAACATTAGAGAAAGATCAGTGCATTCTCAAGCAAATATAGTCTCTACTGTGGATCAAGTTCTGTGCATGGGTGTGGTTAAGAAACACTCATCACTAAGACTTTAAGGGAAATATTTCGCCCACCATTGCTGTTTGACTAATAACAAAGTCACTGAACTTCTTGAAGGCTACTCTGTGGATTCCCAAATAATCATATGCCCTTGAAAGTCGATAAAAAGTTCACTTTGGTGAACTGCAAATGTATAAATAAGTTCATTAAATTCTTGATATCTAAAACTAGGAACTAGGGTAAAAAAGAATACAACCACCATATTAAACTCCAGATACTTACTAATTGTTCAACAGTCCTTTATCTACTAATTAAGGAGTAGTGATTCTGAAAGATAATTTAATTGAAAACTTCAAATATTTCTTTCAAAAAGCTAAAGACAAAGATTTCAGCTTGTCAGTTACATTTCCTTTTTTTTTTTTTTTTTTTTTAAATTTCCCCTAACTGCAGCTACTGGCTGGATTTTGCAAATATTTTTGGTTAATACAATTTTTATTTGGTAAGGAGGGAGGAACAAACTGTCTGCAGTTACCATTTCATTATGTTCAAACCAAATCAAACCAATTCTATCCTTTAATAAGAAACTTGAAGTTCTTTCTCTAGCTATACTTACGCTTTTGGTGGAAATTTACATCCTCTGGCAACCGTGGCTATGAAAGAGAGATTTTTCTGTTTCTTAGATGTTCCTAGATGTAGCAGCAGAGATGCAAAAAAAGCATATTGTGTTAACAGAAATGGCAAAGAATAGAAAATGCATGAAGAAGCAAAACCAGAAATGGATGACACTCTGGTACTCTGTTATTTCTCTGTTGCTACTTCCATAAAGATAATAAAATGAGGAAAATAAGTAGGATAATGACATTTCAAACTTGTAAAAAACTATTTGTAATATTTATGACCTTAGCTCCTGTAAGCAGGCATAGAGCTAGAGTGGTAGTTGGTAGTTGGTCTAGTTGGTGTTGTTGTGTTGGGTTGTAGGCTGGACTTGATGATCTCTGAGATCTATTCCAGCCTCAACAATTCTGTGATTCTGTGAAAACAAAACAAACAAACAAACAAAAACCAACCCCAAAAGCTACAACAAAACACCAACAAAATTAGAAACACACCACCAAAAAAAACCACCATACTTTACTTCCATTCTTCAGCTATGCCAATTCAGTCTCATACACCACTATAATGCAGGAAGCAAAATAGTAAAATTAATTTTGAAAATATACATGCTACTTGACTAGAGTAGTACAGGAGCACAGGTTGTGGAGCACACGCTCCTTCTTCGGCTGTTTGAGAGCTGTAGCCCTAGCACGTGCTCAGACTATGCTCACACTGCTCTGCCCTGGTATGTGTACTGGAATGTGTACTGAAGTAGTGAAGGTGAAATCTTGTTTTTCCTTTCAGTGACTTCTGTGCTTAATCTACAACAAAGTGGTATTGAGGTGACTTATTGTTTGAAAATCTTATTTTTCCCTGTGTTTTAGCAAGCATCCTTCGAAGGCTGCTAAATGAATAATAAAAATCTTATGTTCAAAGACAGAGGGATATTCAGAAGGAAGCAAGTAACTGTAGAGCTGGTAATGTGATGTTATAGCTAGGGCTGGAATGGCATTTTCATTCTAAGCAGCATTTTTCAAATGCTTGTCATTGAACTACCTGTCAGGAGAATATTTCTCATGTTGTTCTCCCCTCTCAACACAATATTTTGGAAAGATTGACATAATTCCATTGAGATATACTTGAGAATTTAATATTGAAAATGTATTTTCACTGAGGAATTATTTAGAGTCCTCTCTCATTCTCAGATAGTTCTGTATATTTTGGTTAGAATGTTATAAGGACTGGTTTTACAAAATGAATCAACTTTTAATAAGGTTGATCTTAATAGAAATACACACAATATTTCAGACTAAGATTGTCAAGGGCTCAGAATAACTTCTCATACTTTATTTGCTGACTCGGTAATACGTATTTTCATTCAAAAAAAAAAAAAAAAGAAATTTCACATAGTTTAGGATATCTTGGCTCCCTGTGTATCACTCTGCAGCTTATGTAGGAGAATGAACATCTAACATCTGTCATCAAACAGGGATGCCAAACTGAAAATGGACCGCATTTTACAGACACATAAAATACTAAACCTTTTTATAGCTCAAATCATAGCAGTAGAATACATCCTTCCATTAACAACTTTTCCACTAACTTGAAAGTTAATGCTTTTTCAGTGTCAGTATGTTTTGTTGGCTTTTTTTTTTTAAATTATTATTTCTCAGTTTGCTTTCTAACCCAGAAAAGGATTAGACAGGTGAACAGGTCTACGAGAAACAATAATTTTCTATTGCTCTCAGTTGCAAGTAGATTTTATACTAAATCAAACTTTATGTCAGAAGGAAATAATTGAACCTTGTTAATATGGGACAGTTGAATCCATCTCCACCCCACAGCTGCCTATCCCCCTCATGAAAGATGCCACCATTGGAACAGGAAGACCTGAATTTCTCTTCAGCATTTTCATGAACTTACAGCCAGTCACATCAAGGTAAGCAAATGCTGAATTCAAGTTTCTTTAACACATTAGCCTTAATTAAGAAATAGGTTTTCATTCATCTGCCCTTGCCATAAGAACAGCAACTTCCAATAACAGGCTGGGGCAGATATATGAGATGAAAAATGTTTTAGTTTAATCTACAGCCAAATATGTGTCAACACTGTTAATGTAAATTGGCATAACTCCATTCAGGTCACCAGCAGAGGGTCTAAGCACACAGATTCTTTAAAAAACACCAAAACCAAACAGAAGCCAGAAAACCAAACCACAATGTAAAACTAGAATTGTACTTGTTGTGTAATCCAGAAGATTAAAGCATTTTAAAATCAGATCCCTCACTATAGTCAATGATGCTGAAAGAAAAAAAAAAAAAGTCCAAGACCTATCTCATTTATAGAATCTTTTTATTATTATTATTTTCACTACTATGTAAGCTGTCATCTGATAAAAATCTATTGTCTTTTTGTCTATTACAAGAAAAAAATATTTCTCTTGCAAACTGTTGCCATCAGATGCTGCGGAAAACCCATGAGACTAGCTGCTCAAAAGAAAATAATTTTAAATCACCTCACTCTGAAGACTGATAGTGAAGCTATGATTGTGAATATAAATTACTGATAATTACTAGGTTTTCAGCACTTATCTCATAGTTACTTTAAGCAAGATAATAATTTAGAAAAGAAAGATTTGGGTTTAGTCTCATATCTCTGCAACATTATCGCGGCTTTCACTTTCTAGACTTTGTTCAAAAATAACTTTCATATGCATACAAAAATGAAAGGGCATACTGCGTGGCAATAGAAAGTTAAAGTTTAATTTTCATCAGAGATATCCTGGGATTACCCTAACCAAAACTTGATAGCATAATGGTAAATGAATTTTGGGGGAAAATGGGATGAGAGTAAAGGAAAGAGAACACAATAATAGTATAAGGATATAGAGTAAAGAATCCTAGTCTCTCAAATAAAATTGTTCATCCTTTACAACTTTGTTGAGTTTGATATTTGAGAGTCAAGTGTTGCCATTAAATAAATGTATACATATATATGTATATAGCAATTAGAAATTTATAATGCTCTCATAAGGTTGATAAATCAGGACAGTTTGAAACTTTAAACTTTACTAAATTAATTCATTAACAATACACTTCTTGTTAATGGTTACTTATCATACCTTATTAATCATCACCACTATAAACATAAAATCTTTAGTCTTCAAGACTTACTTCTTAAATTAGATCCAAGTATACAGTACTGTGGAGCTGATATTATTTATATTTATTTAGCACTGATGGCTGTGGCTCTTGATTTGCTGAGCTAATGGTGATCAGGCTTCCAAGCTCTTTAAGGCAAGTTGCAGTGAAGTTGTCTTACCTTCTTAAAGAAGTGAATGGAGGCAAGTCCATGCTCAGGGCAACAGGTATGCTCAGTCCATCACCACTAGAGGTGCCTCCAAGCTCAGAAAGACCTAGCCCCCATAGCACAACCTCCTCCACAAGGAACAAAAGCATTGTGGTTGTAGATGACTCCCTTCTGAGGGGAACAAATCATCCAATATGCCAGGCAGAACCTCCTCATAGGGAAATCTGATTCCTCCCTGTGATCTGGGTTAAGTACATCACTAGGAAACTTCCTAGCTTGATACACTCCTTGACCTATTACCCATTACTGACCTTCCACATGGATGGAGATGAAGCTGCAGCACATAGTCCAAGGCCAATCAAATGAGAGTTAGGGTATTGGGATGGCTAGTGAGGGAATCTGAGTTACTATTTATTTTTTCCTCTTTCCTTCCAGTTGTGGGCAGTGACATTGGAAGAACCAGATGGACCCAATATATTAATATATGACTCCGTGTCAAGTGTCACCAGTTTTGGGTTTCTCAACAATGGGATGGCTGACATGGCACCAGACTTGCTGATATCAGATTAGATTCATTTTTCTTAAAGGGGAAGACGGTCTTTGCTCGGGAGCTTATGGAGCTCATTGACAGGGCATTGCACGAGACTTGAAGAGGGAGGGAGATAGTATCAGTCTTGCCTGTGACAAGATATGGGGTGACATGCCATGGTTAGAGGGAAAGGATGCTATCACAGGTCCTCAGACTGTTGCTCTGAGGCCTGCTGGGGACACTACAACACAGTCAGAGTCTTATGGAGATGAACCAGGGACTCCTGAGGTAGTAGACGACAACAGGGAAACATTAGGGAAACAACTTAAAGGAATTAAAAGGGTATTTCTCTAAGAAGGTGACACAGTCAACAGCCCAGCTGAAGTGCCTTTACTCCAGCACATGCAGTGTGGGCAACAAACAGGAGAAGCTGGAACCCACCATGCTGCTAGACAGCTACAACCTTGTTGCTGTTACTGAAATTTGATGAGACAAATCCCAAGACTGGACTGAGGCTCTCGATGTCTACAGACTGTTTAGAAGGGGCAAGCAAAGAAGGAGGGGCAGACACATTACCCTCTACATCAAGTAACGGATAGAGTGTGAAGAGTTGCCTCAGAAGAATAGCCACGAGGTCAAAAGTTTATAGGTAGGAATTAGAGACCAAGACAACAAGGGAAATCTTGCAGCTGGTATCTGCTACAGGCCACCCAATCATGGGGAGCCTATTGATGAAACCTTCTTACTCCAGCTACAGAAGGCTTTCTGCTCACAGGCTATTGTCCTGCTGGAAGACTTCAACCACCCAGACATCTGCTGGAAAAGTAACACAGTGAGCTGTAGGCAATCCAGGAGACTCCTGGAATGCATGGAGGGTAACTTCTTAAGACAAGGAATAGATAGCTCTACCAGAGGTGACGCAATACTGAACCTGATGGTCACCTATGCAAGTGAGCTGATCAGTGACATAGGGATTGGAGGTAGCCTGGGCTGCAGTGATCACACACTGGTGGAGATCACAGTCCTAAAGGATAGGGGTCAGGTGATGAGTAAATTCAGGACCATGAATTTCAGGAAATAAAGCATCCGTCTTTTCAAGGAGTTGGTCAACAGGACCCCCTAGGAAACAGTCCTCATGGACAAGTGAACACAACAGATCTGGCAGGTCTTTAAGGACACTTTCTGTAGAACACAAGAGCTGTCGATCCCCAACTGCGAGAAAATAGGCAAGGAAGTGAAGAGACCAGCATGGCTGAGTTAAGACCTGCTGGTCAAACTAAAGAACAAGAAAGAACTGCACAGGCAGTAGAAGCAGGGACAGGTATACTGGGAAGAGTATATGGACACTTCCCGATTGTATAGGAGTGGGGTAAGGAAGGCCAAGGTGAAGCTGGGGCTGAACTTGGTGGGGGATGCAAAGAGTAAGGACTTCTCCAGGTGTGTCAATCAGAAAAGGAAGTTTAAAGAAAACATACTCCCCCAATGAACAAAACTGGTAAACTGGTAACAGATGATGAAGAGGAAGAGGTACTCAATAAATATTTTGCCTCAGTCTTCACTGGCAACCTCTCTCCTCACACCCACAAGCTGAGACTGTAAGACAGACACCAGGAGGACAAAATCTGTACCACTGGAAATAAAGACAAGGTTTGTGATCACTTGCGGAAGTCTATGGGACCTGATACAATGTATCCCAGAGTTCTGAGGGAATTATCTGATGCAGTGGCGAAGCCACTCTCCATGATATTTGAACAGTCATGGCAGTCAAGTGAAATCTCTGGTGACTGGAAAAATAGGAAACATTGCACCCATTTTTTAAAAGCGTAGAAAGAAGGACTGTGGGAACTACCAACCTGTCAGGCTCACTTCTGTGCCTGGGAAGGTCATGGAACAGACCCTCCTAGAAGCTCTGATAACTCACGTGGAGGACAGGGAGGTGAATTGAGACAGGCAGCATGGCGTTACTAAGGGCAAGTCCTACCTGATCAACTTAGTGGCCTTCTGTGATGGAGTGAATACATCAGTGGACAAGGGAAGAGCAATGAATGTCTTCTATATGACTTCTGTAAGGCCTTCGACAGTCCTCCAACAACGTGTTGGAGAGATACGGATTTGATAGATGGACTGTTCAGCAAATTAGTTGGATGGTCACATCCAGAGGATAGTGATCAGTGGCTTGATGTCCAGGTGGAGAGAGGTGACAAGTAGTATCTCTCAGGCATCTGTGCTGGGACCAGCATTATTAATGTCTTCATTGATGACATAGAGCGTGGGATTGAGTGCACTCTCGGCAAGTTTACAAATGACACCAAGCTGAATGGTGCAGTTCACATGCTAGAGGGACAGGATATCATTTGAATGGACCTAGACAAACTTGACAACTTCACAGAATCATAGAATCATTGAATGGTAGGGATTGGAAGTGACCTCTGGAGATTATTGAGTCCAAACTCCCTGCTAGAGCAGGATCACCTAAGGCAGGCCACACAGGAAGATATCCTGGTGGGTTTTGAAAGTCTCTAGAGAAGGAGGGTCCACAAGCTCTCTGGGCAGCCAGTTCCAGTGTTCCATCACCCTCACAATAAAGAATTTTTTCCTCATGTTAAGGTAGCATTTCCTGTGTTCCAGTTTGTGCCCACCATCCCTTGTCCAGAAACTGGCCCCTTCTATTTGACACCCACCCTTCAGATACTTGTAAGCATTAATAAGATCCCCTCTCAGTCTTCCCTTCTCCACACTAAACATCCCCAGGTCTCTCAGCCTTCCTTCATAAGAGAGATGTTCCTGTCCCTTAATTATCATTGTAGTCCTCCATTGGACTCTCTCTAGTATTTCTTCATGATACTCAACAAGACCAAGTGCAAGGTCTTACATCTGGGTCAGGGCAATCCTTCATATTAATACAGGCTGGGGAATGAAGGGATTGAAAGCAGTCCTGCAAAGAAGGTCTTGGGGGTACCTGAGTATGGCCTAGCAATGTACACTTGCAGTTCACAAGGACAACTGTATCCTGGGCTGCATTCAAAGAAGACCTCCTCTGGAGTACTGTGTCCAGCTCTGGAGTCCTCGGCACAAGAAGGACTTTATCCTGTTGGTGCTGGTCCAGAGGAGGGCCACAAAAATGATCAAAGACTGGAACATTTCTCCTATGAAGAAAGTCTAAGGAAGTTGGAGTTGTTCAGCCTGGAGAACAGAAGTCTTGGGGAAATCATGTTGCGGCCTTTCAGTGCTTATAGTGGGCCTGTAAGAAAGATGGGGACAGATGTTTTAGCAGGGTCTGTTGCAACAGAACAAGGATTGATGGTTTTAAACTACAGGAAGGCAGATTTAGCCTAGATGCATGGAAGAAATTTTTTTTGCGGTAAGAGTGGTGAAACACCAATTCAGGTTGTCCAGAGAGAGGATGTCCCATCCCTGGAAACACTCAAGGTCAGGCTGGACAGGGCTCTGAGCAACCTGGTCTAGTTAAAGATGTCCCTGCTCACTACAGGGGAGCTGGAATTAGATGATCTTTAAAAGCCCCTGCCAATCCAAATCATTCTAAGATTCTATGATTCTATGTTCTGCCTATTTGCAGTCCTTTTGGCTTATATTGTGCTTTTGTCTGGCTGAATTTTTTTTACATCGATGCTTGCTACATCGGGATCACATTGATCATATACTTCTGTAAAATGCTTCTACATTGTAGCTGAACATGTTGTAACATGTTTACAATATTATATAATTATATACTATTGTTGCACTATTTTACTATGCTTTTATCTGGATTCAGGGCAAAATAATATTAATTATATACCCTTTTATATACAGCTGTTACAGTGTTCTCTTTTGGCTACAGACTCCCTCTGCATGATCCAGAGGTCACCAAGGTTGTATAAAGGAGAATAAAAAACTACGAATTCATAACTAGAACCATCAATTTTAGACTTCTTAAACGGAACACGAAAGTATGGTCTCCTGATGTAACTGTTCTCTTGCTTGTTCTTGCAAGTGGAGTTGCTCTGCCTATATGGCAGGAAAAACTCAATATGCATTCTGAAAAAGAATCAATAAAAATGGATTCTAAATCTTTGTCTTTCTTCCTGTTAGGAAGCAATCCAAATATGTTGAACTATTGATACACGCATTTCCACTACATACTCAAGAGGTTGAAGTCAATGTACTTCAGAAATATTTCCCAAGTGTATTAGTCTCAAAATTTGCCAATAATTCAGGGATATCTTTTTTTCCTTTTAAGTATTTTTCAAGCTCTTGAAAAAAATCTTGGAGTTTGTTACTGAGGTTTTGTTATATTATATTTGATCAAGGTGTCATTTGTACAGGTATTTGGTTGGGATTTAAAGAGTATAGTTTTTGCAGCCACATACAGAAAGGGAACTTGGAGGTATTGAAAACTTCTGTCTGTGCACCATGCTCAGTTTAAGAGTTTAACCAGTATGGTTCACTAGAAAAAATAAAAGCCAATATATAACCTTTGGGAAGAAGAAAAGGGACAGGTGGCTTCTCAGTGCTCAGGGAAGCTATTGATTGCCTAAGGATTGTAATAGGAATATGACAACAGGATACTCAGCAGTTAGTCTGCAGACTGGAAGGATGAGCAAATCAGCCAGGACAAAACTGAGAAAAAAGATACATCTGAATCAGTTTCTCACTTTGATTAAAAAGCCTAAAAGTAGGTGCTTCTGTGAAAATGCATTCACGTACACATATTCCTGTGTATAAGGAATGTTAGACATGGCAATTTATTATTTGAGTGCTAAGTATACTTTGTGCATACAGCGTTGGACACTATAGGTCCTCTTGCAAAATAGTTTACCCGTTTGCTACTAAGGTTCCTGGACTATGTTTATTTCTAAGACTGAAAAGACCAAAACTGTTGCATCCTTTGAAAATTACAAGCTGAATTAATTGTGAGTACTTTGTAATTGATCTATTAAGCTGAAGCTACTATGCAGTAAAGAACATAAGTGTAATATATATTAAAGATTGCCACACAGCTAAATGTACCATGTAGTAATAACTGTTAATGATGTCCTGGCAATCAAGGTATCTAGGACTGTTGATCTCACTTTCCAGGACCTTTTCTTTTTTTCAGGAAGAAGAAAGGACAAGTGTTGAAAATATTCCTTGGAGTGGTAAAGGGAATTCTGGGTAAGCATTAGGAAAAAGAAAAGGAGGATTATCTGTAAATTATAAACTGATCTCCTGCTTCCCTGCATGTCCTTATTCTAATTTAATTTCTTTTTTTTTTTTTTTAACCCCCTTCCACAAAACTGATTTACATAATTGACCGTAACATAGAAACCATAGACTCAAACACTTCCTGTCAGAGGAAGAAGTAAAATTGTGTTCTCACTCCCTGGATGAGAGCTGTAATTGTTTGTCCTGGCTTTGTTAGAACAGAAAAATTCTGTTCAATGATTTTAATTTTCAACTCAATTTCTTCTAACTAACTGCACTTTCTAAAGTTAATGGCAGGTTTTTGCAGACAGCGTCCGCTTCTAGCAGTGATAATGCTTGATGTTTAGAGTTACTACCAAGGCTTGGCATGTAGAAAGGCTTTTGCTTGTACTTGTTCCTGTGCAGACCAAGGTCACTACTAAGTCTAGTGTGCCACACTGTGAGGTGCAGAAAGTAAAAGGCTGCATCTGTGGGGAAGAGAGGACAGGACAGGTCCTGACCAACAAGGTATTCCATCCCATATACCACATGTTCAGTGTAAAGTTGAGGGTTTGTGAGGCTCAAGCTCTGTTCTTCAATGGCTGGCATCCAAGGAGGACTCTGTTCTGCGTTCCATCCCAATCCGTGTGTTCCTGAATCCAGCTCCGAAGGCTAGCTCCTGAATCTGACTCCCATCTGCCGCTGAGTCCAGCGTGGGACTTTCCCCAGTGTCTACCTCACAGCCTCAGTGGTGACAGTGACATAATTGTCATCAGGGGAAGTTCGATTCAATACTGATTTTGTACATATTTGTATATATTCTGTTTTATTACTATTACTTTCATTAAAGCTGTTCCAGTTCCTTTTCTAATTGATAAATCTCTCTCTATTCTTTTTCTCTTCCCCTTTGGGAAAGGAAAGATATTAACAGCAAGTGTCTATTACAGGTCTAGTGGATGGCCCTGACCCTAAACCTTGACACTGTTACATGCAATGATGCACATGTATTCATATTTTGAATCATTTGGAATTCAACTACTGTGATGAATTAACTCACTGTCATAGTGTTATTGTAATCACAATGGCAAAAGGTAACGTGATGTTTGTAGAGAGATTTGAAAAGTTTTACTTAAGTAGTACAAGTGGAAAAAATAATGCAAGCTTTACAATCCTTCTGTATTCTTTAACAGAAGGAACTAACTTAAAAGCTAAATACAAACTCAGAAGAATTTCTCTGATTTTAGTCACATGTGCAGTGGCTAGGCCAAATGGAAGGAAAGATAGCCCTCCTCTGCATGACAGAAGTGATGTTAGCGGGGAGTGAGGCAATAACAACATGAAGTTCTTAATTTATTTTTTTTTCTCAGAATGAGGTACCTAAAGCCATGTTTATATGACCAGATTCAGGATTCTGAATTCCTGGATTACATTGCCCACATGTTAGAATACATANGGAAGGAAAGATAGCCCCCCTCTGCATGACAGAAGTGATGTTAGCGGGGAGTGAGGCAGTAACAACAAGAAGTACTTAATTATTTTTTTTTTTTTCTCAGAATGAGGTACCTAAAGCCATGTTTATATGACCAGATTCAGGATTCTGAATTCCTGGATTACATTGCCCACATGTTAGAATACATATCGTGCATGGTATACAGCTCTGATAGTTTTTTTTTTTCCTTATTAGTCAAGTGGAGCAACGCAATCTTGCTTTCAGACTATGAAGAACTTAATTTTTTGTATAATCTTTAAGACAATGACAATTTTCATCCATTGCCACTCTGATTTTGATAGCTGTAGCAGTAGATTGTCTCTCTGGTTGTGAAATGAATTTTTACACTCAAAGTAAACTGAACTTTTAATACAATCAACAAAAATACAGCAAGTACTGTACGAAAACAAACACAAAAAAGCGTTGAGAAGCAAAAAATCCATAAATGATCATACCACGATCATTATAATGCTTTAAATTGTCTTAATATTTTTGCTTTTGAGTTGTCTGTTTTATTTAATATCTATACTTTCAACACATTTTCATTCTCAAGACTATATATCACTTTTTAAAGTCTCGCTTATGTTTCTAACCTTTTCTAGGTCACTTTGCTTTGTATCTTTTCTCAGTGGTGTTTGCAACACATTCCAATTTGGTATCATCTGCAGATTTAATTAATGTGCTGTTTACCTCATCTTCCAGATAAATTACAGATACATATTCTCAGTTCAACAGTCAAACACCATCTGCAGCCTCTCTCTCTTTCTCTCAGGCACACCCTGTACTTGCCCTCCTACACATGTATATATTTCAGTCCATCTGGATTTCTTTATACAAAACTCATACTCATGAATTGGGATAACATTATCAGTTCCATTCCCTTCATGCAAAGATGATACCATTGCAGGTGTGCATTATTAAAGCTTTTCAAGAGATCTGTTAATTAGAGATTCTTGTTCATGATACCTAGACTATAGCTGAGATGACAATGAACATTTAGGGGAATATTTTCCAAACCAGTTTTTAAAATCCCAATATAGGAACTGGAATTCAAAGAACGCTAGATTTTGATTCGTAAGGTCTTGGATTCTCATGTCCAAACTACTAAAAATCATTGGGGTCCACTTAGTGTGAACACTGGGAATAAGGAACAGCTGAAGTGCATGTGGAATCCTGAATTGGCAACCTTGTGGGTCAGGGCAAGGCAATTCTGAATAAACAGCCTATACGCAGCATTCAGTTTAGTAACATCACTGGGATACAATTTCTGACACATCCACGCTGCCTTTATAGTCATTGGTCTGAACTGGCAATGTTAGGGTATTATTCAGTTTTCTCACTGTAAATGGCTATTTTAAATGGGATGAATTGCTTTTGAAAATAGGTACAGTCAATTATTCAGATAAGATAATTATTCAGTCTACACATGTGTGGCTTTTTTGAGAAAGCCATATAAAAATGTTACATATAAGAGATTTTTAATTATTCTATATTACTAACAAGAAAAAAAAATATGTAGAATAAGAAATAAGAATAAAAAGACAAAAATAATTTAAAAGAAGAGTAATTTATTTCTTTCAATTTTAAATCCATTACAACAACACAGGAGTATAGGTTGAATAAAACAAACTTGACATAGGAAATTTTGATCAATATATAAGCCACCTGACAAGTTCATTAGTTTACGTAGTATGGTTAAAGAAAATAGCACATGTGGTTTTCTAGGTGACAACTCAAAGGCCTCAGTCATGAACACATCCCTAGAAGGCTTCTGAATAGGCTGTTGAAACTCAGAAGATTCCAGTAAGTTCGCATCCTTATCCTCATTATTAAAAATCCAGACACGGTGACCTACTGAAACACGTTAAATCTTTACTGGGAAACACTTCCTAACTTTCTTCTTTAACTTGATAGTATAAATAAAAGGGAGTAAAAAGGAGGATCCAGCAAGATCATGGAAAATTTGACACCTGTAACAAGAGGTATAACACAGATCAAAATAGCAGCTGAAATATTCATGAAGAAAAAGAGATTTTGCAAGTAAAGAATGGGCTTTAGCATAAATTAAAACATTAGATTAGAGACCACTAGGTTCAATAGCTATGTGAGAAGCCAGCTATTTATTTTAAACCCTGTCACACCCTTGTTTCTTACAGAAATATACTAATTATGTAGGAAAAAAAAAATATTGAGCATGCATCATCAATAAGCATATAATCTGAAAGAAATGTTGAACTCTGTGTTGGACTTTCATTTTGCCTACTGCATGTTTGTTACTTTTATTTGAGACAAGTTCTCACCCATTTCTATCACAATACTTAAGTATTTTGTTATCTTATTATTAATTTCTTAGTCTTTTTTAATAGCAGTGTAATAAAAAATTCACCTTCTTCATTCTTACATTCTCATGGAAAAGCAAGTCATTGCTGTTCAGCATATGCTGTGAATAATTTGGATAGAACATATTTTGATTTTCAGGAGTTCATGTATTCCAGAGGAAGAACACATTTTTCCCCAGCAAAACACTTTTTGTCACAGAAATAACAAAGTGTAGAATGTAGCTCTTTTCTACTGATAAAAAAAATGCTAAGTTTATATTGTCTATATTGACAAAGAGTAACAATACATTAGAAATCAGACAAACTCGGCATCTGTGGGAAGGACAACAATATAACACATATGTCCTTAATGTCCTGTATCTAAGAAGAGTTGCGAGATATCATTTGGAGAGAACGTGCATAGTATGCATTTAAAATAAAGTATTGAAATACAGTTTTAATGATAGCAACCACAAAAACATTTAACATGTTCACTCAAACACAAATATTTAATCCTCTGAATTCTTTAAATCTCTGGTCTCCTTTGGGAATGAGATAACTGCAGGGCTCAATTTGTACTGGTAGCTTAATGATTAAAGATGAAAAATTCTTTGCCTATGCATCTGATTTTTATATGCCTTGTTTTACCACAAATCCTATTAAAATAAATTCTGGTTTTAGTTGCTGGAAATAATTGGATCCAATACTTCACAACTGCAAATAATGTTAGCTCCTGCTTTAAGGCTGGTTACTGTAAGGGAATAGACAGTAGAGGAAAAAAAAAAAAAAAAAAGTAGGACTCCATTATGTGAAGGCATGCAAACAAAAAGAAACTTGCCATCTGAATACAGCTTTCTATTTTTTGAGAATATTCAACCTCTAAATGAACTTGATTATAATAAAAATAAAAGTGACTCTGTCATTTAGTTTGGGCATTTCTTTTAGAATTGCCCACCTAGCATGATATACAAGTCCTCTAAAACATTTAATACTACACTGAGTGGACACTTAGGAATTATGAAAATGGCTTGCAGACTGGAAATTCTAAGATACGGTCTGTCTAGCCTATAGTGAGAATAAAAAGATTTTTACCACAGTCATCTTTTGCAGTAAAACATTGATAAATATAGTTATTATGTATGACTTTCTCTACAACAAATTCTGTATTTTATTTATTCTATTAAAAAGTATAAAACAGCTTAAAAATAAGAATATCAATGCTCTGTGTGGAATACTGAACTGAAACACTGTAAGACCTACATGTTTCACTGACACAAAACAACCATATAAATCTTCCATATACAGCTGCAATTTAGTGAAATATGCACTTTTCTGTTTTCCATTACTATATACAGTATAAATTCTTTCTGCTGGAAGACAGATTGTGACAAATTTGCAAACAGCATCTGTATTCATACTTTTGAAACACTAATTTATCTGGCAATAAAAACTTTGATTTCCCAACAGGAGTGCCAGGCCTTAGAACTAATGCCTATTTTTGAGACTTAACTGAGTTTTCAGCGTTAGTCATTTTCTTATGAGTTACAGTGCTCCTATGGAAAAATATACAACTTAACAGCAAGTACAGAGAGTTAAAAGGGTCACACAAAACATAAATCTGTATGCTTAGTTTATGTGTGTGTATAATTTATATAAACAGACAAAGTTCGGACTAGATACATTTTCCATTGTGGAAAAAGCTTTTGTTAACAGCACTACCCAAAACAATAACAGGGGTTATCTATAGAATATTCCACATATATTCATTACTTAACTGGAATATTATTCTTATGTAATTGTGAGAAAATTTAATCAGAAAGCATACCTATGGTATTCCTAACATACAAGCAAAGTCTACTTTTGTTTGATATCTTTATTTTTTTATACTAAACATCTTATAATCCCACAAATGCACCTTTCACTATTATTAGCATAGAAGTATTTTAGATACAGCCTTGCAAGGTATTTATCAGTTGATGGAGTCATCTGACATGTGAGAAGATTGTGAACATTACTATATGTTAGAAATAATTCTGTTACTGTTGTTCTTTAAACCAGAACAATTTCTCCAAACAAAATTATTATCAGGCTTTCACTTAGAAACATCATAATAGAAATTACTGCTAAATATTAAAAAAAACCCCAAAAACCAAGAAACAATAGAGAAACTTAAAAATCAATAAAAGATATTTCTACTGTGGTAGCCACCTAAGAGCTGCAAATAAGTTTTATAACACCTCCAAAAAGGAACACATCTATATTTGGGGTGTAGATGTTGACTTTACCTACATCAGTCAAATGGTTTCCCTAAATCAACACTCTATATCTTTCCTCATTTTGGATTTTTTAAGTTAGGAGTAAAATACAAAATATTCTCACAGAACCAATAACTAGTTTGTCTGTCTTTTTTCCTAAAATATGTTGTGAACAGGATGTATGACACACAAGACAATCATACAGAAAGGCTTGTGGTGGTCTTAGTAGCTTTCCCTGTTTTTAAGAAAACAAATAGTTGGATAAAAGATTTTAATAAAGGACAATAGTTGCAGAAGGCAAGGAACCATGAGCTGTTATGGAGAAGGTTTAAACATAGGTGCTGAGCAGAACTTTAGAAAATAAAAATGCAGGGAGAAAAGTACCAGCCAATATCAGAGAAGGAAACAGTCCAAGAAAATGTTGATAGATACAGAGGAATAGTTTTCCTCGACTTTGAATAACAACTAAAAGAAATTAAATATTTCCTTATCTTCAGTTCTCTTCAGATTAGGGATTGATGGATCTGGAACACAGTAACGCAAGTACATATGAGACCCTCAGCTAAACATTCAGCCTTGTCTAAAAGATCAAATCTTTAATTTTGTATTTTCTTTCAAATTGATCCCATACATTATGAGCACAAGAAAATACTACAGGTATCAGAATAACTGTTTATAAGACTTGATCTGCTATGAGTACTGGGGGAACTTTCTTTTCTGTATGTCCCAGGAAGTCCTCAAATCCATAATAACGAGGTTATTTCTAAAAGTAAACAAAACAACTCTTACTGGTATCAAACTTATACCATGGTTTTATTATGAGAATGAAATAATTATTATTACTGTAATTGTGTAATTGCAACCACTACACTATGTTTGAAAAAACATATTTACCTAAACCCTTTTGCTGTATATACATCATGAATACCGATGTTCGTGTATATACATATATACTTAAATATATTATGTACATGGCAGATAATCTGCCATAATTTCTTCACACAGAAATCTATGTCTGTAACATGCTCTTTTTCAATGGGAGATGTGGTAAGTGTGAAATTGGAGCCGAATATCTCAAGACAGACTTCTTATCTATATGAGGTAACTGATTTCTAGATCCCTAATTTTTGATAAAAAGACATCTATTTTGTGTTTCTACATGACTTGCAACAGCTGTATGAGACTTTCAGATGTGTTACAAGACGTGCCCTCCTCAAGAAGCATGTATCAGCAAAGAAAGATATGTAAGGGATTTGAAAAGGTATTTGATAAC
Source organism: Baryphthengus martii (assembly GCA_013396935.1). Classification (NCBI taxonomy): domain Eukaryota; kingdom Metazoa; phylum Chordata; class Aves; order Coraciiformes; family Momotidae; genus Baryphthengus; species Baryphthengus martii. The sequence continues at coordinate 82,736 of VWZK01004177.1, forward strand.
TATGTCCAGACTTCTGAGTCTGAACTAGTCAGAATGGATTCTCACTGCTGAAAGGTCTGAAGAGCAAGTCTTATGAGGAGCAGCTGAAAGAAGTGGAGTTGTTTAGCCTGGAGAAAGAGAGGCTGAAGGAAGACCTAATTGCTTTCTACAATTACCTGAAAGGAGACTGCAGCCAGGTGCTGGTAATTCTCTTCTACCAAGTAACAAGGGGTAGGACAAGAGGAAATGGCCTCAAATTGTGCCTGGGGAGGTTTATATTGGACATTAGGAAATATTTCTTCACCAGAACTGGTTGTCAAGCTTTGGAACAGGCTGCACAGGGATGTGGTTGAGTTTTCATCCCTGGAACTATCTGAAAAATGTGTAGACTTGGCATTTAGGGACATGGTTTAGTGGCAGACTTTGTAGTGTTAGGTTAATAATTGATTTTCATGATCTTAAGGCTCTTTTCATTCTAAACAATTCTACGACTCTATGCTTTACAATCAATGGAGAGAGGTAGGTACCTCCAAAAGCTTCTTATCAGCTATATCTAGATTACATGAGTGATGTGCATCTGATGCCAATCATGTGGTTGTGTGACTTGATATCTTGATCCACTACATGTCTAGGAGAGCACCCTGTTTCTTTCAGTAGCTCTCTTCCAGTTCTTGCATTTGATGCTCCTTTGCTTGTTTCTATAAAAATATAAGAAAGTAAAGAACTGAAAGAAGAATAATGTATCATCAGACTTAATTCTAACATGGAGTCAAGACATAATCTGAGACACAAATTCAGGCATGCATAAGGTCTCAGAGCTGTTCCCAGAGCCTGAAATTTAAACATCAGTTTAGACACCAAAATAACTTTCCTATTTTCATGTTCATGCCTCTAACTACTACAAAAGTAGCATATAAGACTGGTTCAGAAATAGAAGTCAAACTTCTAAATGTCAAAAATAGGGCTAATGAATCCATTTTGAGTGTAATTCATGTAAAGAAAATGCTTGGGAAGTGCAGTGAGTTGTAAATTTTTCAAGTTATGTTCTTTTATTTATACCTCATGGATATTTCTGGCTTTGCTTTTATCATCTCAGAAGTAGGAAGGTAAGTCTTTTTTTCCTTGGATTAGTTCTTGTTATGTTGATTTTTAAAAATGCTTGACCTTTACTACGGAGACTATTCCAGTTTTGTATTTATATTTCTGTGTTTTTTATGTAGGTGTCACATCTTCATATATCCAAAGTTTCAAACAAACTGATGTTTTGTTTGAAATGAGAGGAAAAAACAATAAAATCCTTTTAACTTCTATATCTCCGGGCTCTAGAAATCAGAGTTAATGAAGTTTATACCCATTGCATAGTACCTCACAAACTGAAAGGATGTCAATTAAGTGCTTATATGCCTCTAGTAACCATATTAAACTGAGAAAAGAAAAATGGTCTTACAGAAAATGTCTACTTTTTTTTTTTTTTTTTAAATCTACTCTTGATGATGGCATATCTTGATGGAGCTATGTTTATAAAAGTTTATTATATGAATACAAATGTAATCATCTCTGAATGCAGAGGAGAAGTCTGGTAAAAGGGCATGTAGAATGGCTTACGTAGAAATACAGCTTGATGGTCAGACACATGGCCCTTCTGTGACTTTTTCTCTCTGTTCTCATTGCATGATAGAGCTGTATGAATGTAGCAGTATGCAACTGCATGACTCTTCAGTAAAGCAGAAATGTGTCTGGCCATGCTCAGGTGAGTGGTAGAAAAATTGCAAGGCTCTGGACACCCTTGGTCACTGTGAATTACAGCAGATGTATGTAACAGGAACTACCTTTCCTCATGTCTCAGATATGAAAACAGATGTTTGCTTTTAAAGTTTGACTCAGAAAGAGTCATCATATCATTTCAATATCTATTCCAAAGTTTTGTTATGATGTACATCAGGTTTCACTTGACTCATAAATTCTGGTCAATCATATTGTAAACAATTTTAAGACTGAGATAACAGAAGTGGTTTTTAATGAAATACTTTATAAGATTTTAAAATTCAAACAGCTATCTCAGCTATTTGAATAGTGAAGATCTAAAACCTGTATCCATGCTGCTTTTTTAATTAAAATTTTACCCAAAGGAAAACAGTATTCAACAGTATGCCAGTTTCCTCTCTCCAGAAATTGTATAGTGAATTGTTTGCACATACCATAAGGTGCCCCAGCGCCTTGGGTTTTCATATGGTAACTGCCTGATTTCTTTTTCCTGCTGTTATGCTTTTGACCTGATTTAATTGATATTAGCGATAGCATTCAGACTATACTGATTACTTAAACAGGTAGTAAAAATAAAAATGTGAAGGGCAAAGCTATTGTGTTCATTCACTCGTAGACAGTTACATTGGCGTAATGTTACTCAGGAAGAAAACTCACTGTAGTCTAAAATAAAAAAAAAAATTTCTAGGAACTCTAAAACTTTGATTTTTGTGTGTGCTAAACATAGTTCAAGATTGGCAATTGTTATCCAAACAGTTTTAAGAAGGAGATTGAATAACTCTTTATTTATGTCTCTATAAGACATAAAACTTTTGTCTTATAATGTCCAAAAGAATCTTAATTTTAAAGTATATAAAGGAATTACCAGGAAATACTCTTAGGAAATGAGAAAGATTTTGTTTAAAAACTACCTTATTGGACATAAATAGAATTGTTTTAATAAATATGGTAAGTGTATCAGTATTTGAAGCTGACCTTACAGGTATTAAGTATGCCACAATCTTGGCCAAATCTCTGGTTTGTTTTTTTTAATGGTACACATCACCTTCTCCATTTAATTTTGATATGTTTTTTGCTCTAGTCTGTTTTTTTTAATATAAATAATATAGAAGTTCTAGTAAAGAGACTTCCAGAATGATCACTAAGTTGATAGGGAGGGGATGACTTTGGGACTGAAATAAAAATACGATAAACAGTGAGAAAAAAATCGTGAAGTAGAAATGAACAATTAGGACATAAGGAAAGCAAGTGAATGAGACAAAAAAAAATGTGAAAAGATAAAAGAATTAGAAAAACAATAAAGACCATATCAGTTAATAAATTAAATATTAAGAATGGTATTTTGTCATGTAAAGAAGAGATGACATAGCTGTTAAAATAGCTAGCTGCTCTTTGTGTCTTTCTTTTTGCCTAATCTTTATCATATGTTTTGGCTTTTTCTTCTTAACTTTCCACCAAAAGTTCCATCCTTTTTTGTCTATATTCATTCTTACATAAACTTTTTACATATGCAGTGCTTCCCTCTTCATTCTTCCTCTATATTTATCTCATTTTCTATTCTGTAAGTTTTCTTATGTAACATGCAACATAATTTGTTTTTTTAATAATATAAAACAAAGATTCATTACCAATCCAATTCCTTCCATTTCAATAAGAATGCATTCTATTCATTAAAAGAGCAAATCTTAATCTTAAACCACTATTTTTCTTGTATTTTTTTATCTTTTCATATAATTTTACATCTTAGGCACTTGACATTATGCTAGAAGCACAAGGAATTATAAACATTACTATATAAATCTTTTTAAAAATATTAAATCTTAATAATTTTATGTGCTTTCCCCTCTAGAAGTCTCATTTATTAATCTGCCTTAAATGATTATGTTACTTGTTCTCTAAATCCTTACACTATAATGAATAGTTTCTCTAATCAGAATCTCTAAACATTTGTATTGTGAACTACAGACTGCTGGAAAAACATGAGCTTTAAGAACCATGGAAAGTCTTGGCTGCTTATGAAAAGACTGAAACAAGAGGTTTTAGATTTTTATTATAAACGGCTTTAAATTCCTAGGAAAAAAAACAAACAAACAACCACAAATCACTTTTTTAAAAAAAAGAAAAAGTCAAAAAAGAACCCCATAAACTTCAAGATTGCAGTTTATTATAAATAACTTTTCAGAAAACAACACAAAATAAAAGACAACCTCAAATTATTAGATTCTGTAACTTTTAGGAATATTCATAATAGAAGTCTGATAAATGAATAAGATTCACCCTCAGCAATGTATGGATACAGCACCTAGAGTTTTATTTAGCTTGTTACTTATAGATACCTGGTACAGTTTAAGGTTCTCCAAGGTATGGAAGTCATGGAATGGGTTAGTGTGACATTGACGAGATGTAAGACACCTGTTTCTCTAGATGAAGAGATAGAGGCCTGACTGGATGCCCTTACTCATTGCAAATGGCACTAGATGACCAGACAGCTGAACCAAGCGCCAAGCTGGCTAGATTTAGAGAACAGAGGTCCATTTTTCTTATTTTCCCTTCCTTTCCTTTCTGCTTTAATGACCATCTAATTGATGATGGCCAAAACCAGGTGGAAGAGATGGAGGGTTTGGATGAGATGGAATTAATGTTGTGGTGAGTGAAGCAGACTCTAGCTGGAGGCCTGTGACTAGTGGTGTCCCCCAGGGGTCAGTACTGGGTCCAATGCTGTTTAATATCTTCATCAATGACCTGGACGAGGGGATGGAGTGTACCCTCAGCAAGTTTGCTGATGATACAGAACTGGGAGGAGTGGCTGACATGCTGGAGGGCTGTGCTGCCATCCAGTGTGACCTGGACAGATTGGAGAGCTGGGCGGGGAGAAATTTAATGAAATTCAATAAGAGCAAATGTGAAGTTCTGCATCTGGGGAAGAACAACCCCATGTATCAGTACAGGTTGGGGGCAGCTCTGGAGAAAAATACCTGGGAGTCCTGGTGGACGAGAGGGTGACCATGAGCCAACAATGCGCCCTCGTGGCCAGGAAGGCCAATGGCATCCTGGGATGCATTAGAAAGAGCATGGCCAGGAGGTCAAGGGAGGTTCTCCTCCCCCTCTACTCTGCAATGGTGAGGCCATACCTGGAGTTCTGTATCCAGTTCTGGGCACCCCAGTTCCAGAAGGACAGGAAACTACTGGAGGGAGTCCAGCACAGGGCCACTGAGATTATTAAGGGAGTGGAGCATCTCCCTTATGAGGAGAGGCTGAGGGAGCTGGATTTCTTTAGCTTGGAGAAGAGGAGACTGAGAGGTGATCTCATCAATGTTTATAAATATGTAAAGGGCAAGTGTCAGGAGGATGGAGCCAGGCTCTTCTTGGTGGCACCCAATAATAGGACAAGGGGCAATGGGTGCAAACTGGAGCATGGGAGGTTCCATCTAAACATAAGGAAACACTTTTTTACAGTGAGGGTGACAGAGCACTGGAATAGGCTTCCCAGAGAGGTTGTGGAGCCTCCTTCTCTGGAGACGTTCAGAACTTGCCTGAACGCGTTCCTCCGTGATCTACTCTAGGTGATCCTGCTCTGGTAGGGGGTTTGGACTCGATGATCTTTTGAGGTCCTTTCCAGCCCCTAATATTCTGTGATTCTGTGATTCCCTATAGCAGCTCTTACGGTGCTGTTCTTTGTATTGGGATTGTATTGTATTTGTGTTGTGGCTGCTGCTGAGCAGTGACAAATTCCAGAAGAAATAAAGAGCAAAATGTAGTGCAGTTCTAAAAGTCTGTAATGCTGTATTAGTAGTTATGGGGTGGGGGAGAGGAAATCTTCACTTACTCCCTCTCAAATCCTAATGCTAATTACTAATCAGACAGATTGTATCTGCTCTATTATTGCACACAGGATCTTTCACTCATTGAACTCATAAATAAACAAACATGTCCAGGGCACATCAAAGCAAATTAAATCATCCAAAGAAGAGTTCACAAGCATACAAGAAGAATAGCATGCTTGCCATTTAAAATGCTTTGAAAGATCCAATAAAAACAAATAATATAGAAAATAAACAAACTCAAAAAGGGAACATCTGTTTACTAGCAGACACAATTACTTGTCTTTCTTTTTTTTATATAGCTATAGAAAGAGAAAAAAAAAAAACAAGCTATGAAATAAGATTGTGTTAGTTTCCTGGGAAAATGAAATTTTGAGACAAAGATCTATACTTGATGTTCCTAGACAAGCTGCAACCTGGGAATAAACATATAGAAGTAGCATTTTCTTTTAATATTTTTACTTTTTATATAATCTTTGCTATAGCGAACCGGCGTTCTGTTGAAGACAAAATCTTTTAATCCCTACACAATGATCTGAAAAAAAGCCTTAACAATACCGGAAGAAAGTTCTGAGAGCAGTTTGCTGGCTTTACCACATCTAGAATGTCCTTTGAGGGTGTAATTGGAATTCCAAAGGAAGTAGCGACAGATGATGACTTACCAGATCATAGTAATAATGAAAGGAGTTTGGAAGTCCAGGTTGAAGTAGTTCCTGCTCATTTTGATAGCTCATTTGAATGAGATCAAATATACATAGGTGTATCATTATCACAGGGCACATTGCACACTAAATCCAGTCGAAACGTTAAGATATACAGGTCTAATTAAAAGACTGGAATTATACTCATATAATGTATGTGTGGACATGGTGGCTAACCCACCTAATAGAAAGATGAGAATTCAGTCTCAGATTCGCTGGCACTCACTGGCTCATACACATGCCAATAATGGCCTCCTCCTGTATAACAAATTTATACTGGAAAGGAACAGTCCAAGACAGAGACGGCGAGCTCCTGGCTGACCAAGGAGATGATTAGAGCTCATTTATTAAAGCTTATTTTGTGTATCTCATTATTAAAGAAGAAAAAAAACCAAAAAAACATGCTTCCTATTTACAACAAAAGTCTTTTTTTCCTGTGCAACTTCAAGTCAATGATACAGTCTTAAAGGATGCATCAGATATATCAGTTTGAATTAATCTCCTAGCTTGGAATACACAGCTTTTATGGTTCTGTTTATTCATTTGCTTGCTTGCTTTTTGGGAGGGGGCAGGTGCTAGGGCATTCTTGGGGGAGTTGATATCCATATAAAAATCATTAAATAGGAAAAAAGTGATAGTAGCATACTTGTCTCACAATGTACATCAGTATAAGTGTACCAACATTAAGAAAAGTTACCGAGCACTACCTGTAGACCTGAAATAGTGCAGCTTCTGTGTGTGAAAAGGTAATGTGTTTATACCATAAATCTTACTTAACCCATCCCCAGCCCCCTGGAATTGCCTTTTGAAGTCATATTCTGCTGTTAATTTTAGTTGAAAAAAAGTATCCATGTGATAAAATGTATTCATAGTTTATTGTGTTGTGAGTGCATGCTTCCAAACTGTACGTTGAAAAGGATTTTTTCACTTTGTTTAATGGTATTTGTTTAAAATAGTTTTTCCAGGCAGAATTACTAAATTGACCCATTTGTGTTTTTAAGGACAGTCAGTTTCTCTGAAATTGCAAGAATCCTCAAGGGTAAAACTTTTAATATACCAAGTATGCAGTATAGAGACTCTGTAGAAACAGATACTTTTACTCCAGGACGTCTTAAAATGTAGGTAGCATTTCTGGAGCATGGTTTCTTAATTAATAGGGTGAATTTTGAATATAGTGTATATTTGGTCAGGCAACTCTTGTCAACATCAATAGGAGTAAAACGTCTTTGCACTGCTTTGAAATTTTACCTTTAACTAATATCAAAAGAAATTTATTCCCCAGTGATCAGATACTGCATAGCATGTATAAGATCAGATTAACTGAAATATTCCTTCTTAATCAAAGTTTTAATCATGTATTGCTTGCACTAGAACTATTACAAGAATTTCCTTATAAACAGCTTTGAGCCACTAAGTACCTTTCTATATATCTTCTTTTCTTTTTCTAGGGTAAGGAACATAATACATAGTAAAACATTATGCAATGCTTATTATCTAGAAAAGCAGGAGCCGCAAGAGGGGTGCTTGTTGGACAATGAGAAAAGTGGATATATTGGACTTATACGCGAAAATATTTGTAAGTATAATATATCTGAAAAAAATATAGAGTTAAATTAAATACTAATATTAAACTACCTTCTAAGAAATTATACAACTATTTTAGAGTGGGTTATTTTTAATAATTATTTATCATGACCATTCAACAGTGAGGACTTAGCTTCAGATACCATTGAAAAGTCCTTTTTGGAGGAAATTCCCACTGTCCACTCTGAAAATTCATCTCTTCTCAGGCATTTTGGTTTGGGCAAATTGATCCAGTCATTCAAAATTGCCAATAGTATATGTAAATTAACTAAAATGCTATCTGCTAACAAACAGTCAATTTTGGTTTAATTGAGAGCTAAGAGAAATATTCTTTACGTACACATGGTAAAACATTCTTCCCTTGATATTTCAGTAACCAAAGTTAAACATGGATAAAGCCATTCTTTGTAAGAGACTCATTATATTATGATAGTTCTTGGTATTTCTGAAAATTATATATTCTAAAATGAAGATAATTTCTTCAGGTAAGTCTGCAAAAAATTAGCTAAATATTCTGCGGGAAAATATTCACCATAATGAAAAAAAAAATTCTGTTATGAAGGTTTTACTTTTCCAAAGACATAAAGGTGGAGTCATGCTACTAATTTAAGTATGAACATGGCCATGTTCTCTGTCTAGTCAGTGTAAGAAAGTTAGCATTAAGATGCTAAACATTTTAAGGTAAGCTCAGCTCAGCATATTACAGATGAACCTTGGGCATGACTCTGTTCCTAATCAATGTTAAGTCTTCACAGTTATGTAGAATTTAGCACATTAGCAGTTACCAAATTCAGACAACTGTGGCTGAATTTTACTCATTAAGGTTTGTAAAAAAAACCCAAACAAAACAAAGCAAAAAAAACAACAACCAAAACTCAAATAAAAAAAAAAAAACAAAACAGCAGATAACAAAAATATAAAAATTAATTTGTAGAACATTATTTGGAAAAAGACCTTGAGTGGAATAGGAGTAACAAAAGGATATGTGAGAAATTACTTTGGATATAAATGCTATCATTTTACTGTGAAGGGATTGGAAGGTTGGATAATCAGAAGGTTGAGGTGTGTAATCCAATAAATTTAAAATTAACAATTAAAAGACAAAAGATTTTAATGCAGAAGTAAAAAACTCTGACAGATACCAACCACAGCCTTCACTCACACAAAGCCAGGCTGTTCAAATTCACACTAGGTGAGCTATAGCCTTTGAATATTACTAAAATCTTATGTTCATGTTTCCTCTTGTGGAAGACAAAGACCAATGAAGAGGTAAACAGTGTTCTCCTGGGCTACAAGAGCATAGCAGTTTAATGAAAAACTTGGGTGAGAGCTGATTCTGTTGTTTCTTCAGTAACAGTCTTTGTGTTAAGCGAATTCCTTTCTAGCCTGGAAATCTGTGAGTCTTTTCATTTCATAGATAATCATCCTCTTGTTCCTTTCATTCTGAATTAGATGAACTTCACAGCTCCCTCGAATTTCTGAGAAGTTTTTTGCTGAGTCTTATTCAAGATGTAGTAAATGCTCTTTGGTTTATGTTCTAGACATGCATAGTGTCTGAAAATATGTAATTATATGTGACATGTTTCATGCAAAAACCCCAAACCAAAATGAAAAAAATAGCCCTCTAGCTTTCAACATATTGCAAATTTTATCTAAATTACAAAAATAACAACTTATGTGATTATTTCTGTGCATCAGGATACAATTTAAAATTGCTAGTTTTGTGAAACTTGACAATAAATTCTTGTTATTTGGTTTATGATATAGAAAGTCATATTTTCCTTACATTGTGTCTGTAGTATCTTTCCTCTGATAACAGAAAAATATTCTAAAAGAATAGTAAACATGATTCACATTATTAAAGAGAACACCTTCAAAAAAAAAAATTTAAAAATTCTTCATTTTTTTTTTATATTGTTGATGCTTCTGAAAATTCAGCAGGTCAGATCCAGAGATATAAAAAATAACATCAAATTCTTGAAGTCCAGTCACATCGTGATTTAGACAACCTAATACAAAAAATGTAATATCTATTCCAAGCATGCTTTTTCATTGTAAATTTTTGGCTACTAAATCAGACCAGAACAGAAAAGACTTAGCAGCCAAATCTCAACACACTTATTTGTATTTTAATTAATATGAATCCTGTCACTAGTCCCTTCAGTCTTGCTCTGCTGCAGCCCAAGCAAATGAAAGAGAGAATAAAGTCATACAAAGATCAGTATTACATTTCACAAATTGTTGTGCATAGCCAGAGAAAAAGCAATTGTTTTCAGTGTGGAAGGGGAGTGGGGGGAAGAGTGAGAGAAGATAAAAGGAACAGAATCATTTGCCTCACTTGCTGTATTTCTTATCTAGATGTCTACACCTAAGCTAATAATTCAAGTTCCCCTTATAGTGAATGAGTGAAAAGAGAGAAATAAGAATGTTAAGGTGTGATTCAGTCATGTGTTGCCTACATAACAGATATCTGTATTTTGTTTGGATAAATTTCATTCAAGATGTCTGCAGACTAGTAGATAAATACAAAGCCATAGTGACCACAATCGAAAAACATTTATCAGAAAGTCTAGCTAAAAGTTTGGCCAAAGCACAAAGGATGATTATTCTAAAATGTAACAAATGGAAAATAAATGCTGATGACATGGGCTTGACAAGATTTAAGATATCTTGTACTTTATTACTTGCGTTGCTGTGAGTGTCAAACCTTGCTATAGGTAAAATGTGCATGAATTCCACTGAGCACCAAAACCATATGGATAATAATTTTGGATTGGTTATTGCTTTGAACAGTGTTGATTCTTTTAGGTTTTCTGTAAACAAACACTCATCTGAAGCAGATCAGTTTTCTTTGTTTCAATTTTATATTCAGTGCCTCTGAGTGAGGTTAACCAGAAGGTTAACCCTTGGAAAGGTGACGTGGGCAGGCCCTTGGAAATGTGACGTGGGCAGCCCTTGGAAAGGTGACGTGGGCAGGCAGCAAACTGACTGCTGATGATCTGCAGAGCAAACTAGTACTCCTTATTTCCATTTCTCATATTTTTCCAAAAGAAAGTACAAATTCTTCACCTGCTCCTTGCTCTGTTTCCTTTCACAGGACACTGTTGTTTTTGTGGGGAGACTTACCACAGAAGAGGGGTTCCTTTATGTACATATGGAAGGCAACCCATTCGTATCGGATATATAAGTTAAACAAATCCTGAGTTCTCAATCTCCCCAAATAGACTCCTTTTTTTATCATATAATTTACCTTGCATGATTAAGAACTGGGATGATTTTCATAATTATTTGATATATCTCAGACTTTAACTGGTTGCCCTTGTATTTATAGGGCTACTATTCCTGTTTGGGCTAGTTCTCATTGTTTAAAGAAAGAACATAGTGTTAAAATACTTAAAACCATTAAGAAAGTTGAAGAAATATGAATTAAATAAATATTTTTATACACTTTTAAAAGAGAACATCTAAGTGACTTATAAGGAGCCATAATCATAACAGGTTTTTTGCAGAAGTTCAGAAATTGCTGTTTCATAGGATGAAAGTTCTGAACCAACTTTGTCCAAATGGTAAGTGGTTTCTCTTCCCTGAGCCAAAACACGTATCTAAACTAGCTGAACCAGTGCTTTAACTGCTGCTTCAAACATAAATCAGACTCATACAAATAAATCATAGCTTTGTGGTAGGACATCTAATGGAAAAAACACTTTGTAGGAGGGAAGCATTACACATGCACTCATAGAATGAGACAGGGATCCATTTTAAAAAACAAAACAACAAAAAAACCCACACCTGTTTAGTTTACGGGAGGTGTAGTTTGGTAAGTTCAACCTTGCAGTATGCTGGAAGCTCTTCATAGTAAACCTGATTAAATATTGTAAATTTAGCAGGTGGCACGTAACTGTTGCTCAAGACCTCTGATATAGATTAATATCTAAAAATAAAAAAAACACAACAAACTCCAGACAGTTTTACACTTGGTATAATGAGCTCTTCCATAGATCCATGAAATACAAATCTTTAACTACATGTTTAAACTGCTTTCATCCCAAAAATTTCATCACATTTGCTTTGGAAAGACAGACAGCAACCTGTAGAGTTTTGGGTTTTTTTTCCTGGTACTGCAGGGATAATTTGTTCTTAATAGGATCATTTAAGCTCTTTGATCAATTTCCTTGCAACTAGGCAGTATAGACAATGTTATGTATATACTAGGAAACCAACTGTGCCTGGGAACAGCCTCTGGCCCACAGACTGGTCCAAATCCACGATGCTGAGCTCTTTTTTTCCACCGGTACAGAGTGGCCATAGGCAAATTGCCTTCTACTGGCGATCCCTGGTAGTAGAAATTCCCAGCTGGTGGTGGAATTGTGTAGACGCTGCTAAACGTCCTGGAGCAAAACTCCAGGGCTTCTTACCATTCTAACAGTTTGACAAGAGTAGGTAACAACACTGTGATGCTAGTGCTCAGGAACTATTTAATTCATTAGTGTGGGTGAAGTTTATTTGTCTCCTACTCTTTCCTATGGTACATAACAATTCATTTTCTGAACAATGAAATATGTTATCCTAAAACAAATCACAGAGTCCAACATGAACACAGCTGAGTAAAATGTAGTGTTTTCTGATAGATAAGAGGTTGATGTAGACTTAGTGATCCCTTTTGGCATTAATCATTATGAAATAGGTGCTTCAAGAATTAATCATTAAACTTTATTGCTTTCTGTCACAGATTCAAAGAACATAGAGAAAAACATTAAAATGCTGTGTCTCAGTTTACCCTTTCCTAAGACAATACTTCTTGACCTCACAAAAGCACTGTAATGTTCATGCCCTGGCTCTTCAGAATTGCAGGAGCAAAGGATTCAATTTAATGGCATAGCTGGTCATTTGAATGCAAATTTACCACAGCTGCATACTCAAAACCTGTCTACAACATTGCTTATCTGCCTATATTGAGATGAATTTGACACCACTGGTCTTTATATGTGATGATGCATGCTCCTGTTTTGGAATTCTAAAATGATGGGGAAAAAAATAAATCAGAGATAAACATCCAGGACAAAGCTCATAGTCTTTATATGGGTCAGTGCTACATATCAAATTGATGAAATGTTTGCTGTAAACCCATAGTAAATGGCAAAATCAATTCACCAATCACTTCAGCAATGTTTTCATTCCCAAGCTATGCAGCCAAGTGATTAGGTACATACTAGTTATTTTATGCCTTTCAAGGAGTCAATGAGCGATCTTTCTTAATAATTTGAAAATACAGAAATAAAACCCGAGCCCAAGTCACTCATCTCTCACACAAATTATGACTTGACTAAAAAATCCAGTGAATAGTTTAACCAGATAGATATAGGCCATAATGAAGTATAAGATGTACTTTCTTCTACAATATTATGACTAACATTTAGAAAAAAAAAAAGTTACTTTCATTGTTTCACAGTATGCTCTGGGATAAAAATAATGTAAGAACTTCATAAAAATCTCAGTCTTACCTAGACACACAAAATTATTTTAAAAGTTACATGAGAAACAGGCTAGGTTAATTCTTAAACCATGTGAATAGGTGAACTGTCATTGCAATGCATTTCAGTAATATTTAGTGACAATTACTTGGAAATTAATTCTGCCTAAAACAGATACCTAAGATTGCAGAGGACCTCCTGGGTAATGCAGTTTATCATTGCACAGCAATCCATCCTTGTCTCTTAAATGATACTTCTACTAAACGTGTCAAAATCTTGCATGTCAAAATCTTGCATGTCAAAATTTTAGAACCAACTAGCTTCTCTTCTCCCCACTGTTATTCGTTAGAAAGCAGGTCTAACATCCTCTTTTACTGAGAAATAAAAGGGTTTTTTCTTGGTTTGGTTTGTTGGGGTTTTTTTCCCTTTCTTAAATGTATTGTTATTCAATTTAAATGCGTTTGTTGCAACAGAATTTTTCATTGTCTAGTATTTTCCGGAGAAAACTGTCATATACAGTCCAGAGTAAGATTTTTAGGCTGAGTAAGCTGTACTCCATGCTTACATCACAGACACTACAGAATTCAAAATGCAGAGGCAGTTGTTAAGATGTTTCTCCAGCTCCCTGGAGACTGCATCCCGCATTGAGCTCTCTGTTGCAATGTCTGCATTACTTGGCAATCTAAATCTAGCTGATATATTCCTAGAATATGAACCTATCTTTTGTATCTTATCACTAGAGGAATGGCTATAAGGCCAGGAGTCTTTTAAGCTAGCACAGTGTATTGTCTCCTACAGTGTACTTTAGCAGATGCTGATGAAGGTTGTCTTCACTCTGCTGGTGCTCCCTCTCTGAAGTTGCTTTACTTTGACTTCCACTTTCCTTAGCATGGAAACTCTGTGGATTACTCCAGATGAAGTTTCACCAACCTCACATAATTCCAGAATATTCTTTGGCTAAAAAGATGAGACCAATTTATTTTGTAGCCAGCTCAATGGTCAGGTGTTAAAGAAGATGACGTTTTCATCAGAAAAGCTTCAGTCATAGTGCCCACAGCTGTCAAGCATCCTCCCAGAGCTACTTCCAGACTGGGGGTACTAAAAGAATGATAATAAAAATTAATTAAGACCTAGTCCAAATATGGGTAAGTATATGTTTAGGAACACTTTTTTATTATTATTATTTAAAAAAAAAAAGTGCATATTAACAAGGAAGCAATCCAATAGTATTCAAGTGTAACATAGTCCTCAGGACAAAACCACTAAGGTTACAAGAGTTCTTAGAGAAAAATTCATAACCACATCTTTTTTTTTTTTTTAATTATTATTTTGAAATTTTTTTATTATTATTGTTTTCTCAGATTGTCTTAGGAAAAGCTTGATGATTCTTTCATTATGCCTTTAATTTTTGTCGTTTTATGTTGAGGTTATCAGTCAGACTTTTATGTAAAGTCAAAGACACTGATAGTTTATATCTTGTTAATGTCTTTGTGTAAGTCAGGACTAAATAAGTATTGCTTATTCTCCTATAGAACAAAGCTTTTTTTTCTGTATTTTGTCTCTGTGTTACATCTCTCTGTGTAAGATTTGTTCGGCCTTTATGGGAATATGGTGGGTTGATCCTGGCCAGTAGCTAAGCACCCACTTGCCCCACTTGTTCACTCGTTGCTCTGTGGTAGGATGGAGGAAAGAATCAGAAGAGTAAATGCCAGAAAAACTCATGGATCAAGATAAAGACAATTTAATAAGCAAAGGAAAGGGGTGGGGTGGGGGGGGAAAGGAGCAAAAAAACAAACAAGTAATGCAAAGGTAATACCATCTACCACTAGCAAACCAGTGCCAAAATATTCTCCAAGCAATGACCACTTTGGAAAAGCTATGTCTCATTTTTGTTGCTGAGCATGATGTTATATGGCATGAAATACCGCTTTGGTAAATTTATCACAGCTGTCCCCCCTCCCCTCGCATCTTCTTGCCCATCCCTAGACTACTCACTGTGGGGACAGAGTGAGAAATAGGGTAGGCCTTGATGCTGTGCCAGCACTTCTCAGCAATAGCTAAAACATTGGTGTGTTATCAACACTGTTTTAGTCACAAATCTAAGACACAGTAACATACGGACTGCTATAAAGTTAACTCCACCTCAGCCAGACCCAGCAAAGGGATAAGCACAGTTTGTCATCCATAGTATTCATTTCGTCTTCACAGTCTATAATTTCTCTCAAAATTTCATTATTAGTAACACCATTTATATAATTAACCATTTATATAATTAACAGTATTTTTTGCATACTATTCCTAGAATATAGAATTTCAGTTTATTCAATTCTGTGCTACTTGCTGCAAAGAAACTGTTTTCCAATTTGAATAGTAATGACTTTATTCATTACAAAAAGTATTGTTCTGAATTGTAGGTTCTGCTAGAACTGCCTATTTTCCCTGTTTTTTAGTTTAGGAATTTTCTTAGGAGACTATTCATTTTTAGTGCTAGTAGCCTAGGCCCATTCTGCTTTCTGTTGATTCTGTGTTCCCACTAGGCTCCATCTATCAAAAAAAAAAAATCTCCATTTGATAATAAACCTAAATGTCTCATCACTGCAATGTATTCTGTAAAAACAAGGAGTACGTGAGTAGTGTATGAGTTCAGAAAAATTTGTCTCTTTTCTCTAGAAAGGGATGATGAAATGGTGCGCTACAAATTATAATAGATGTTAACTGGAAATAGTACGATGAGAATGATAGAAGGGTCTTGAAAACCGTTTCTCAAAAATCTGATTTTTTGAGTCTTCTAAAAAGCTTACTTTTATAAGTTTATTGATGAAAATTAGCCAGAAAATTTCATTATGCAATCAAAGCCACTACCTGAATTTTCTAATCACAGTAAATTATTCTCTCTTTTTCTCTTCAGCTTCTGGATCTACATTCTCTCATTCTCTTTTAACAGTCATATACAACTCCTAATATTTTATCTCAATGTGTAGTATTTTGGCTCACAAAGATTTCTTTTTCGCTTACATCTTTATGTAATTGGTCCTTTCTTCCCCTTCCCTAAAGATAAGATCATTCTCATCTCAATTACGGGAAAAATCTTCTGTATGCTGTTCAGTTTTCTCATTTCAGACATAGTAGGTTGTTGTGTTCTCCCACAGTTTCAGTCCTTGTGACTAATACTGCAGCAGCTTTCTACCTGCTTGTTTTGTGCATGGAATTTAATTTCTTAGCTTTGAAGCTGTATGCAGTCCTGATCTTGCTTACACCTCTGCACTCATTCTCCCCTGAAACTTTTCATTCCATATAGAATGCTTTCTTAAATCTTTTTAGTCTATTCTACACATAGTGTCTGCACGCCTTTTGTGTCTCCCTCCTTAGATGTGGGAGAGAAACTATCTTTTAATGAACCAATTAAATAGTTCTTTTCACTCACCTTTCTCTCTAGCCATGAAAAAAAAAAGATAAAATATTTTGATAGAAAAAAATACAGTTTTAATGTCTTAAAATATAATTCAATACAATTTAAACACAAAAGCATTTTTGATAACCCTACTGCAATGCAATTACAACAATTAGCATTAAACAAAAGCTAAACTAGAAGGGACAGGCTATAAAGAATGAGATTGAAAGGAAAGTTTAAATGCACAAGTCTACTTAAAACTCCTACTCAGCTACCACATAACTCCCAAAGAGGCCAAGTTTTTTGCAATATACAATAGGCAAACATAGTTAATTCTAGAATGCAGAAATTATTTCAAGCTCTAGGATCTGGGTACCATCTTAACTATTTTCCAATTCTCTGTCAGGATGAGATTTAAGAAAATGCAATCTCTCCAATTTTATTCTATTTTGTTTTTTAAGTTGTAATACTGTGGCACTCTCTGAGTTTCCCAGTCTATGTGACAGAATTTGAACATGTGACACTCACAAACCAAACCCCCATGTGAGAAAGACTTATCCATAAAGATTTCATGAAATATTCAACCAGTAGAGTGTCTTTCTTATTCTTAAACCCTACCAGAATGGAGATATTAAATATGTCATAAATCCCTTAGTAGATATAAGAAACCAAACCAAGCCAAAACAAAAAACAACATAAAAACACCCAAACAAACAACTGAAACAAAAACAAAAAGCAGTTAACCAAGAAACCCCAAAACAATAAAACTCCTAGAGGGATTTTTTTTTTCTCCCTTCTCTTTAATATTCTAAAGTATAGAGTAAAGATGGGTTTGGCAAGCAGCTTTTAGTGGAATGTTTTTACTCTATAGCTACATAGATTCTTTTCCTTATCAAACGAATCTAATGAAATGAAAACTGGGACATCTCAGAGTCAAGGTCTGAGTACTGTCTCCTCTTTTTCAAGAATGGCTGATGTCCTTAAGAATTTTGGAAATTTTGAACCCCATAAAGAGTTCAAATAAAGTTTCCAAAATTTTAGATGAATACTTTCAAGGGTAGGAAGCATTATTCTTGAAGAATGAAATGAGAAAAGTTTTGGAAAAAAGTGTTTAAGTGTAGTGTAAGGAATATAAGGCCATCAAATCCATAAGGAGTAAAATAGCTTCATACATTTCAGGCAATCAAGCCTGAAGGATACACATTTTCCTTTGTGTTATCTCTTGGATAAAGGAGGCAGTTGTCTACTCAATATTTTGATTTTTCTGAATGTCTTTATGAAGCATACAATACTGTAAAGAAAGCATGACATCTGAGTCCCGACTGAGTATAATATCTTAAGGGCCAGCTGATAAAATCCTTTCATAAATCTTACTTAATATGTTTTTCATACTTAATGTTAAATTTGATACTTATAATGTTTCTATTTCTGGAGCTCTTTCATTTTTAAAAAAAAAATATTTTTTTTGGATTAGATGCAGAAAAAAATTATATGTTCCTGCTGAAAATTTTTAAAAAATAAATATACCATTTATACCAAAGCACCTATCTACAGATTTGTACTCAGATATTTCTAAATTTTCAATTCCACACTAGCATTTCTCCTGCATTTCATATCTATTGAAAATAGTTTTGTTTTGTTCATTTAATACTCACAGCCATTAGTGCAGGAATCTCTCAGCTGAAGTCTTTAGTAAAATCTAAATAGTGCCTCTGAAAGTTATCTTAGCCTGATATAGGGTTCTACATTAAGCTGTGCCATTTGAATGATTTCTTTTTTCTGTTGCTCCCATATTTTCATACTTCAAAATGTTCTTTAGATGGAATAAGTCATACTTGCAGATACTGTTTGCTGTGTACAGCCGGTTCAATATCAAAACCTTCTTAGGGAGTTAATGTTTGATAGCTCAAAATATATGATCTTGTGATACTCTAATTGAGGGTTGAAATGTATTACATTACTTCAGAAATGTAAACATTTAGGCCACCAAACACAAAAGAAGTAGACTGTTTTCAGTCACGATTTTAACATGAATCCAGGAAAAGGGAAGTGCAGAATGTATAGGGGAGCAGCTTTTTTAGTGAAAGAGGAACACACTGGTTATTCCTTGTCACATTTCAGCTGCAATCCTGATTAAACTTGAATAAGGCTGGTTTTCCTTTGTCCTCTGTATTGTTTTTGGTATGACTGAGTATTTAATGAAGTGGCACACAGCCAGAAACATAATTTGTTATTTTTATTACTCTGTCAATATTGTACATTAAGGCCCTCGACAGTCTTCAATGAAAGTAAAAGAACTCTTTAAACAAGCAATGTAGAAAAGCAAACAGGAAATGTCTAATGCATGTTTCTTAATACCATAGCCTAGATTAAAGCTTTTGAAGTAGTCTAACTAATTAATTTGAAACTGTGATGAAAACACAAAGTGCCCATAGATGTAAGGTTTCCAAGGCCTTCTGACAAGAACTTTTCATGACAGAAGACCTTTTTAGTTTTTGGCAAATGCTGTATATACTACCATGCATAATAGCCCAGATAGAAGGTTTGGATTCTGCTCTGTTCCATGAGGGATGGATTAAATCTAAACTTCTGGCTGTTGAACTCATAAACTGCAAAACAAAGCTTCTGTGGAGGTGGCAGAAAGACGTTTAAATCTTACTTTTATTTTCTCCTTGTAGTCATGTTTTATGTTTTAGGTATACAAGATTGGAAGTTACCTCTCTAGCCATCAAGAACAGGTTCCTAAACAGAAAATTTGCTTGATCTCCAGCTGTGGAATAAGCAGTTACTATTAAAGTGTTGGTTTGTTTTTTTTTTCTTCTCCATTTTATATTTTTTTTTAATTGTAGCACTGACTGTAAAATATGCTTCATAAAATCTCAACAAATCCTAAACCATCTGTTATGTAACGTTTTTTAATGACTTATTTTTATACAGAAATTACATTAACAAATAAGTATGTCAAAAGAAATAAATGATGTGAAGTGTTGCTTCTACTTTAAATATTGAAATATATTATCTCAATAAGTCTGGCAGAGAAAAGAGAGTAACTCTGCTGCAAATTGATCAAAATACCAAGGTTCACTTGAGAACAAATTACTCTTCATTTACTGTTAGAGAAAAATGGATATGTAAACAGAATACTCCGTCTCCCTAAAAACCCCAACACTGTGGATCACGACTTGTCGAGTTTCTGTATGTAATGTTCCATGAAAAGAACTGGAACTGAGCCAATGGATTTGTTCATATTTCTGTGTATCTGTGTGCACACATGCAGTGGTGGGGAGAGGGATATGTGAGTGTGTGAGTGAATGGTTCTTCCTTAATTAAACTGGTAACCTGAAAATTCTTTCATTGCTGTTTTGAAGCTGATTGCATAAAAAAGAAGCATTCAGAAACCTAGCTGGCCCTTCATGAACAGACAAAAAGTGGAATGATATGTCAAAATACTGAAGTCAGTCCAGTAGAATCATAGAACCATAGAATGGTTTGGGTTGGAGGAGACCTTAAAGATCATTTAATTCCAGGCCCCCCCTGCCCCTGCCATTTGCAGACAAACCTCCCAGGTTGCTCAAAGTCCCATCCAGCCTGGTCTTGAACACATCCAGTAATGGAGCATGCACAACTTCCCTGAAAAACCTATTCCAGTGTCTCACCACTCACACAGTGAAGAACTTCTTCCTAATTTCTAATCTAAATCTACCCTCTTCCATCTTGAAGCCATTATCCCTCATCCTACCATTACAAGCCCTTATAAAAAGTCATTCCCCAGCTTTCCTGTAGGCCACCTCCAGGCACTGGAAGGTTGCTATAAGGTCTCACTGGAGCCTCCTCTCCCTCTCCCTCTCCCTCTCCCNATGCTTGGGATTGCCCCAATACAGGAGTGGCACCTTGGACTTTAACTTCATGATATTGACATGGGCCTACCTCTCAAGCCTGTCCAGATCCCTCAGGATGGCATCCCTTCCCTCCAGCACATTGATCACAAACTTGCTGAGGATGCACTTGATCCCACTTGTCTACATCACTGACAAAGATGTTAAACATTAAATTGCTGGCACATGTCCCAGTATCAATCCCTGAGGAACACGACTCATCACTAGCCTTTACTTGGACATCAAACGATTTCACATAGCTCTTTGTGTATGACCATTCAGCCATTTTCTTACCCACCAAATGGTCCTTCTATCAAATCCACGTCTTTCCAGCTTAGAGACAAGAATATCATACAGGACAGTGTCAAACATTTTGCACATGTCCACGTGGCTGACATCAATTGCTCTTCTCTAATACCATATAGAAGGTTTAGGTGTGGAGTATGTAATATATGAAGAGAGGCTAGGTTAAATGGCTTGTCTAGGCTGAAGAAGGGAAGGTAAAGGTGAATCTTAACTGCAGTTTTATACTTGCTAAAGCAGTATTATAGCATACTGACTCAGTGTCCTCTCAGAGAGGCACAGAGGAAGGACAAGAGGCAACAGTCACAGGTTCAAGCATGAGGGAAAAAAAACACTCCGCAGTGAGAGTGGTTAAGCACTGGAGCAGCTATAACAAATTCAGAGGGCAATTAATGAATCTACACTTGATATAAATGATCTTTATAGCAGTTGGATGGAACTAGTTGGTTTTTTCATGCCCTTTAATTAGGAAAATGTACTCTGGACTTACCTTTTATGTTAATCCAAAACACACAGAATCACAGAATCACAGAATGTCTTTGGTTGGAAGAGACCTTCAAGATCACCTAGCCCAACCTTCAACCAAACACTGCAGCTCACAACTAAGCCATGCCCCTAAGCAACAGGTCCATAAGCCGTTTAAATACCTCCAGGGATGGTGACTCCAACACTGCCCTGGGCAAACTATTCCAATGTTTAATAACTTTTCCAGTGAAGAAATGTTTCCTAATATCCAGTCTAAACCTTCCCTGATGCAGCTTGCATCCATTACCTCTGGTCCTGTCACACACCACCAGGTAGAATAGGCAGTCCCTCTCCTCACTCCAACTCCCTTTCAGGTAGTTGTAGAGAGCAATAAGGTCTCCCCTCAGCCTCCTCTTCTCCAGACTAAACAACCCCAGCTCTCTCAGCTGCTCCTCATAGGGCTTGAGCTCCAGGATCTTCATGAGCCTCATTGTCTTTCTCTGGACACACTCCAGCACTTTCATGTCTTTCTTATAGTGAGGGGTCCAGAACTGAATGCAATATTCAAGGTGTGGCTTCCCCAGTACCGAGTACTGGGAGACAATCGCCTCTCTATTCCTGCTGGCCACAGTGTTTCTAATACAAGCCAGGATGCCATTGGCCTTCTTGGCCACCTGGGCACACTGCTGACTCATATTTAATTGATTATTGATCAACACCGCAGGTCCTTTTCCAACTTGCAGCTTTCCAATCTCATATCTCCAAGTCTATAGTTTACCATGGGATTGTTATGACCCAAGTGCAAGACCTGACACTTCATCTTGTTGGACATCATACAATTAACCTTGGCCCAATGATCTAACCTGTCTAGGTCCTGCTGTAAAGTCTCCCTACCCTCTAGCAGATTGACATGCCCACCCAGTTTGGTGTCATCTGCAAATTTACTGAGGGTACACTCGATCTTCTCATCCAGATCATTAATAAAGATATTAAAGAGAATAGGCCCCAGTACTGAGCCCTGGGGAACACCGTTTGTGACCAGATGCCAGCCAGATTTAGCTCTGTTCAATATCACTCTTTCAGCCCAGCCATCCAGCCAGTTTTTTATCCAGCGCAAGGTGTAATTGTCAAAGCCTTGTACCATAAGCTTCTGAAGGAGAATGCTGTGGGAAACGGTGTCAAAGGCCTTACTAAAGTCCAGATAGACAAAGTCCACAGCTCTTCCCTCATCCACCAGGCCGGTCACCTTGTT
>VWZK01004179.1:0-44918 GCA_013396935.1 Baryphthengus martii
GAGGTTGTAGCGAGGCTGATGCTGGTCTCATTTCCCAAATTACTAACGAAAGGATGAGAGGAAATGGCCTCAAGTTATGCCAGGGGAGGTTTAGATTGGGTATTAGGAAGAAATTCTTTACTTAGAGAGTGGTTAGGCACTGGAACAGGCTGCCCAGGGAGGTGGTGGAGTCACCATCCCTGGAGGGGGTTAAGAGATGAGCAGATCTAGCACTTGAGGCTCTGGTCTAGTGGTTAGGGATGCTGGGGTGAAGGTTGGACTAGATGATCCTGGAGGTCCTTTCCAACCATAGTGATTCTATGATTCTATGATTCATATTGGTTTTCACCTTAAAATAGCCACTAGCCATTGCTGAATGTAGAATGCTTAATTGTCTTTAGGATGTACCTTTCAACTCACAGTTGAAGAATTTTTTACAAATTACCAATATCAAAGGTGACTATCTAAATAGACTACAAATGTCTCCTAATTGTTTAGAAGTATTCTGTGTTACACCATTCTATTAGCAGACCAAATTAAATGAGATGACAAAAGGAGATATTCTGGAGAAACTCTAAGCTTATACCTCATAGCATCAATCACTGTGAAGAGCACAGCTTGCCAGAGGCATTTCCTTTGTAATCAAGAAGACCATCTGTACAGTGTCATGAAATAATACAGCAAGCAGAAGCTTTCATACTGGTATCTGTGCCTAAGTGCATATACACACCTCCTGCAAAAGCTAAGATGATTTCTGCCCAGCAGACCGAGGGGAAAAGGCATCGCTGGTGCTCACTTTATAAATGATACACTAGATATCAGGCATACAGATAAGAAAATTTGTCCCAGTCACC
Organism: Baryphthengus martii; assembly: GCA_013396935.1. Taxonomy (NCBI): domain Eukaryota; kingdom Metazoa; phylum Chordata; class Aves; order Coraciiformes; family Momotidae; genus Baryphthengus; species Baryphthengus martii. The sequence continues at coordinate 834 of VWZK01004179.1, forward strand.
ATCCTTAGATGTTCAGAAGTCTGCCTGGATGGATGTACAAGCTGGACACATCCAAGTTTCCAAATTCATGACAGTGATTCTTTGACAGTTTGAGGGTTGTTTATGAAGGCCTAAGATCTGTCTCATGAAGATATATGGGAAGTGACAAGCAGTACTGAACTAGGACTCTGCTCCCTGTCTGGTAGGCCATATAGAGGCATTCCTATTTTAATCAAAGCATTGGGATTTTGAGTGCTTATCTCGGGGAGGGAGACACTCTCTGAGGTCTGCAGAGACAGTGAACAACCCAAAAGGGCTGAGTGGGCTTAGGCGGTTTGGATTCTGGTGTCAGATATTCAGTTGTTTCACCTGAGAGTTTGAAAATGGACATAAAGCTGTGCACCTCTCTCAACAAGGAAAAATAAGAGATCACTTGGAATTTGTGAAGTAGGAAAGTAAACCCATAAAGAAGGCTGACTGCTTCTGCCAGGACAAGCACTTTTTAAGTTACTGTACCTGACAAGACTGAAGGACAGAAGGTAGATTGCAAGACAAACCTCAGGGCTGCCAAAACACTGAAACTCTGAAAAAGAAGCACCACAACCACTTAAAAACCTATTGATGGCTTTAAAAAGGGAATTGACGTGCCTGAACAGGTTAACAGGTTAAATTAACAGGTTAATTTAGAGATTTAATACCAAACTTGCTTCACTCACACCAATTTTGTCATTGCAAAGAGAGATTCTCTCTCATGAGATATGAATTGAGAACAACTTCTTCTTTCATGGAGTAAGAAATCATGTGCATACGTAAATTATTGATTTATTTATACTATTTACTAATTCTAAGAAAATTAATATTATTGTGTCAGGATTCTATCCATTTCTTTCCATTTCTCTGCTTACTGTAGGAGCCCTCCAGTAAGAAGGACTGTCGATATTGCTATATATCTGAAAGATAAACAATTGACAACTTGGCACCACTGAAGCATTCTTCATCTTTATTCTGTTATGCATCGCAAGGATCTGCTCAGAACACCCACATACAAGCACAAACATTGTGTCATTCACGCATAATACACTCTTTTTTCCAACCACAATTTTGCCTTTCCCAACAGTTCCAACTATAATTCACTGGCAGAGTAAAATCTTGGAATAAGCATCTCATTTATCACTGGACAAAGACAGGCCTTCACTTCTCCTCAACTCTAAAGGCCAAGGTGGAACTGGCTGCATCCCATTTGCCGTAAACTTCCAGTAGATGAGTTAGTTTATATCTGGGCAGACTGAGACAGGCTGGAGTTTAATGCAGCGTTTTTTTCATATTTTATTCAGGCTATGGGCAGAATTCACAGTTCTGAAGTTTCACTGATGAGCAAGTTTGGCTTTATCCTGCCGGTAAGAACCAGAACTGGTTCAGAAGAGCTCCCCGGGGTGCTCAGGATGAGTAATTACAGTAACTTGCATAACACTTCTCACCAAGAAACCACGTTTTTTTTTCAGCGAGGAGTCTTGTTCCATTCACAGTAGAGACTTAAAAAAATTAAAAAGTCAGTCTCTAGTATTAAATGGTCTGTAATCCATTTCACCTTTATCAGCAACAAGTAAGGGTGGCAAAACAGAAAAAAAAAAAATAAATGAAAAGACTTATGTGCAGCTTACTGGAGGATCAGAGAAGATACTATTCCTTTTGTCTCAGTATGGTAGAAGTGAGTTTTCATGAAGAGTTTGCATAAGGATTAGTTAATGGCCCCTGAACAGCAGAGCTATCTCTTACAAGCTATCTCACAGCTCCTCACTGCCAAATTCACAGGGTACCACCCAAGGAGGGATTGTGCCTGAGGCTTCCTCTTCTGTTCCACAATTGCTTGGTACATGTAGATGCCTGCAAACATTACAAAAGCTATTAAATTTGTGCAAGTTGTTCCCTTCCATCTACACCATGTCAATCTTGCTTCCTCAGATGAGGACACATCCATGACACTCTTGACATAAGACTCACCAGGCCACACAAGGCCCATGAAGTCCAACAAGGAACACTGGTGACCTCCAAGGGGCCAAGGCTCTCAGAATGCCAGGTGAGAGTCAAAAAGAAGGACAAAACGGTTTAAGCTCTTGTTTATAAGGTGAAAGAATCCTTAATAAAACAGAAGTCCTATCACATGCAAATTGGGACTGCTTTGACAGGGAATTAAAAAAAAAATAATAAAATCATTCTTCCCCCAAGATATTTTGTGGAAGGTAGAGACATAGATTCTTCACTGTCCAAGGAGAGCTTTGTTCTCCCATCGCTTGGGCGAGTTCCCTAGCCATCCGATTACTGGCTGTGAGATGGATGGCATCACCTGCTGATTTTATGAATGGTGTACAATTCTGGCATGCCATTTCTCTGGCTTTGCTTTTAATAGACATTTTGATATGTAAAATTAAAATGCTTTGTTTCATATTAAAAAAAACCCAACTCTTATTTTGCCCAAGAAAACCCTACTTGTAATTTCATTTCTTTTTTTCCAGAACCAGAATCTAGGACATGTTCATTTAGATTTAGTTCAAGCCAAGTTAATTTCCATTTTTTTAAAGATCATTGGCATTTAAAAGGGTAGACTATACTGTATTGTGAATTAATCCCTATTCCAGTCCCTGCTCATTATGCTACAAGGCTTAGTAAATTAACAATGTGGGATTTTTTACTGGAGTCCTTAAATTTCCAGACAATTTATTTTAACTGCGATGAGAGAGCTTGTTCTTATATATTTCTTCCTTATACCTAAGATACAATTTTATATTTCCCATTTGTAAAAGTTACACTGTTCTCCATAGAAACTAATTAGGCCGGCTCCACTTCCATTTAACCTTTTTTCCTCAAGCTCAGGGACGCCAAGGTTCTGCTTAGTACATAAAGCATCTGATATTTTGAAAGAATAAAAAAAAAAAATCTTTTTTTTTGGTGAAGCGTGCATTTAAGGATGAATAGGCCATTTTAAAATTTCAACAACAGCACTTAGCCAAGAATGCAGAGATTGATAGTTTCTCAAAAAAAGAAGATTATTTTAGGACATATTTGGTTAACAAAATATCTCATGTTTCCCACCCAGCCTCAACAGTTGGCTTTTGCTGTACTAACCACTGCTGTTAAATTATATAGCACACACTACACTTACGATGGACATGGTTATAATGGACAATTGGTTATAGCGGACAAAAACAGATCTTCCAAACCAAACAGACTAAGTTCAAGACATTCCTCTCTGGTTATAACAGACAAAGTTTTGCCGCAGTGCCAATTTCTGGGCTTTTTTCTAAACCCTATAAGTGGACTGAATAGAAATGGGAACTGGTGAGGAAAGTTACAGGAACACCATGTTTTTAAAATAGATTGTGCCTTAAACCAAAGATTGATCAAGATGGTAAAAGAGGTTATGACAGACTGGCATTTTGTGCCAGCCTGATCAACCACTGCATACCAAATGAACAAAGAATTTTCTATAATCTCTTCACTCTTTTAGGACCAACTTCAGTGGATGTAGTACCGTGGAGATGGAAAAGGACCACTCCTTCATAGGACTCTTCCTCAGACCATACAGCCTGTCCTGCCCGTGCACAAGGCCAGAAACTCCAGGGTACTCCAATTGACATAATAATTTTTGAGGCAGCTTTTTACATCCTATTTATATCAATATTTGCCAAGGGCACAAGGGGGATTGGTGGGTGAATTAAAAAGTACCCCTTTCAAATAGAAATATGAGCCCATGAGCTGTCAAGAAATGTGAGATATTTATGATCCACAAGTCATGAAAGGATTGTATGTTAGACTCAATCAAAACTCTTGTGAGTTTTGTAGTGTAGACCTGGTGCTTAGGGGCATGGTTTAGTGGTGAGCTTGCAGTGTTTGGTTGAAGGTTGGACTAGATGATCTTGAAGGTCTCTTCCAATCAAAGACATTCTGTGATTCTGTGATTCTGTAATTCTGTAAACAACAACAACTATGACAGATTGCAAACATAAGTGACTATTTAGGCCCACTTCTTACATAGCATCTCAAGTGGCTGAATTTCAAAAACTAACCTATCAATCGTGAGTGTAAAAGTGAGTTATTTTTCAGATCTGCTTTTGAAATGAATAAACAAAACAACCTTGTCTTTCACTTCTATTACCTCCAAACAGTTTGAATTTAAACCTTTTGTTCTGAAGAAGAGTGAGCTAAGCAAGGTGTGCTTGTCTCCAGCGTGGTCAAAACGTTTTCATCGGAGTTCCTTGTTTGGGATCTTAGCAATAATACACCTGATCCTTTTTAAAAGGCTTCAACACGTGTTTTTTGTTAGTAGTGACATACTCACTTTTTGGGGACTTCGTGGCAGACATTTCCTGGTCAGTAGCTGTATTACTAGCAGAGTGAACTATTCTGCAGAATCCTTGTCTGCCTGGAGCTCACAAACTCCCATTCTGTTTTAACTCTGAAAACAGAGTAACAACGTAGGGTATAATACAGACTTGCATGGCCAAGCACCCACTCACATGTGTGAAACAGCTCTGGTAGAAATAGAGAGGATTTTCACGACTGAAGTCCTGCAAGAGGGAACCCTCTCAGCTGATGATAATTGATAATGAAGAGCTGACAGAAGGTGTAATCCTGCATTTCAATAAAAAGCTAAACTTTATTCTATATGTCCTTAGACGTACAAGTCTGTTAAGGCACTGTCTCGGCTTCCTGACATCTCAAGGTATAAATGAGCACCTATTACACTGGGTAAAGCAAACAATGTTAGCTGTGGATTTTCATTACATCCTATGTGACTTCCCTGCGAAATAGACATGAGCATCCAAAGTCAGCACAAAGTACATTGGACATTCTTTTACCTAACACCTACAAAGAACTTTCAATATATATCTAAACATAAATTATGACGATCTCAGAAGTAAGATGGTAAAATATCTGTGATCTACAATAGTTTTGTGTGATAAAGTATATATTTGAAAAGACTAGGGAGTTCATGTAGGGATATTCCAGGCAGTGGAGGTCTGTTTCCACCCACGTCTCTTCCCTTCTTGCCGTCCAATAACGGCAGCACAACACTTCGCGATTAAAAATTGTTTCATTTCAACAGCAAGACAGATGCATCAAGTCTCTTCCATTTTGGAGGAAGAAAATGTGATCAGTGAATGATCATTATGGCAAATCCTGTGACTGAGAAGTGTACAGGGAATTTCTATCAGTGAACACAATTGCCATGTAGAATTACAATTAAAAGTGTTTGCAAGGTAAATGTACTATATTTTTCAAAAATGTAGAAAACACCTCTATTTAAGTAGTCAATTCACTCAGATGGCTTGGGATTTTGATTTCTTCTTTTGTTCTGAGCTTCAATATTTTAGGGCCTATTTTCCAGTTCAGTAGAAACTACCTGTAATGAAACAGTGCTAATGCAGAGAATTTGGTAGGTAACGTGAAGTATCATCAAGAGGCTGTCATACAGTTTTCCATTCATTTAAACTACCGTATTTGCACAGAGCTTCAAGTAACCACTGGACTTTCTCTTCACTGACTAACTAATAACACAAGAATAAAACATAGGCTTGTGAAAAGGGTACAACTTCCCTAGAGAGTACCTTAAATAATTCAGGGTGAATGTTGATCTATTCTGTTTATCTATCTTCTTTTCATTTAAAGGTATAATGCTCAATGGGAATAATAAAAAAAAAAAATAAATTAAAAAGTGCATTAGGATTACATTCAGCATTTTGAATACAATAAAAGATACCTACAGAACCGCTTTATTGTACAGTCAAGTAAACTCCAGCTGTTAGCCCTGTGATCACTTTTTCAATAGGCAAAAAGGACTCAGCTTTAACCTGCCTACATGCTGGTTCTCACCAGTATAATAACTGATATTTTCTTCTTTATGAATTGCATTTACAATTATTCCTTGGTTTTCAAGGAAAACTGTGAAAGAAAAATGTGACTAGACTTCCTGAGTGATTTTTTTGTTGTTGTTGTTAAATAAAAAAGCTGTCTATCTGTTTTTATTTCAGCTGAAGTAAAACCTTTTACCTGAGATGAAAACTTCTGCAGTATGACTTGAAAATCTTGTGCTTTTATTGACACTCTCCTGTTATGTTCACATTAAAGAACCAAAAATATGCTAAATATGACCCTCTGCCTGAAGAGAGAGCAAATACTGCATCTATGAAGTCAGAGAATATGCATTGCTGAAATTTTGATCACTTCTTTAAATGTGTCATCAGTAAGGGGAGAAATTCTGGCCTTGCTAAAGTGAATGGGAGTTTTATCATTGACTTCAGCTGGACCAACGCTTCACTAGATGCCATCTGACAGGAATTTCCAGATCTACTGTGTAACTTTGTTCGAGATCTACACATCACAGGAAGTATAATGGCATACGAGAATTGATTTAAAACTTGGAAAAGCATTTTCCTGAAAACTTTTCTTTTTCAGAATGTACTCTTTTAAACTTCCTGAATGATGAAAACAATAAAATCAGACAAAAACAATTTTGAAAATCTGCTTCCATCTTACTTGAAATGTCTTTGTTTTTTCTGCTGCCCTCTCTCTTTTCCTTCATTAATTTCTTTCTTCAATTTCCTTCCTTCTGAAATCTGAAAAACAACAACAAAATAAAAATAAAAGAGAGGAGTGGGTGGGATGGGAATAGGGGAGGATAACAATTATTTGGGAATATAGGTGACATCTCCATATTCTATTTTTTGCAATCAAAACCAAAGATAAGACATAGACAAGTGACACAGCTTTGTAACTACAAAATTCCATTTTTTCCCTCAGAATGGTTTGTTATACTGTTTTCAAAAGAAATCACTGTATTTTGAAAGCTAATTGCATGGTTTATGTTGCTTCTTTCATGAAAATATCTTTTTAATTTCCAAGGCCATTCTATTAACCAATTTGTCAGAAACTTACAAAAAAAAAATGCCGTTCTAGGTTATTCCATCATGTAGATAGGGAAAACACAGAAGACTATGACAATTGCAGTCTGTGCAAGGCTAAGGAGCATATGGCCTTAAGCAAAAATGGGCCCTAAATAATTCCAAAAGTGTTGTTTGTTGTTGCATTGTACGTGTGACAAGCTATATTCCAGCAAACCAAAATATTGAGAACTCTTCAGCGAAAAAAACTTATTTTCAGCAAAATGCTTATCCAGATGACTGAATGCTTTGTTTTCAGTTCTGACCTCAGTCAGCTAATTAGTTTGTTCTTTGAGCCTTCTCCAAGTTCATCAACCTTAAGACTTCAGAACATCGACTGAATTTGTTTTGCCATGATCTTTTTTATCAATTTAGTCTAGTCTTAACAATCAATTCTGTATGTTTATACGAAAATACTTTTTTTTCCAATATATGAAATCTCCGTCTTGGAGAATTTGGACATTTACCCAAGGCTCTTGAGTAAATGCTTAACTATTTAAATGACAAGCTCAAAGCATGTGGTGAACTTTCTAAGACTTTTTTTCGCTTCAACAGTGACACTCTAACTGCCTTATAATCCAGTTGAATCATTTTAATGTAAAAATTCAACAACTGAAAAATTAAACAAGGAGTAGTGATGCACAGAGGTTTTCTCTTCGAAATCTTCTATGTAATATAAAACAAGCAAAACCAAAAAAGTACCTACAAAATTGCATGTTAGGTATATGAAGGTACTTTCATCCTCAGGAACAGGTTGCTAACAGAACTTTGTAAAAATAAAACCATATATGTATGAAGGGTTTTCTAAGAGAAAAATTGTTTCATTTTTATCTAATACAACTTTAATCCTGTCAGCTGTATACTTGGTCTGCTCAAGCAACAAGCAGAGAAAGCTTCAAGTTCTCACACTTCATTATCCATGACATACATTATCTGTATGACATATAAAGAGATACTGTTTGATATAGTGGGACAGAAAGTTTACCAGAGAACCTACCAGAGTCCTGGCACAAAGTATAAGTTAGCAAAAATTCTCACAATATCATCAATAAGAACGGCACAGGATAATGTTTGAAAAACTTATTATTTGTACCTGTGTTAGTCAGAGGTAAAGATTAACTTTTCAAAATCCTTTGATCTTGTTTATCTGTTAAACGCCTGTAAGCATCTGTAAACACCTGCCTACCTACCTCCAGGACATTTAATACTCCAAGACTCCTAAGCTTCATCTAGCAGAGAACTGCAGCTCTATTTGGCTTCTAGAAACACTCACAGTTACTAGGTATATCTGCACAACTTCTTTCAGAGTGGGTAAAAGAGTCCTAGAAGTTCCAGGTAGGATGGAGGAAATTCCTGTAGCATGACCTGTTTGTAAGGTGATGATAAAAATCTCATCAGAATTGATTCCAAAGCCTAGTAAAAGTGAATTTTGCTATGTTATGGACCGGATGATACATTCCAGGCCTTGATGCAAACATTTACTTCCCTACCATTCCTCACCACAGCATACACCCCTCCTTTCTTTACCCTTATTGATAAGCAACTACCTATGAAAAATTTAAATTCTTCCTTAAATTATTTACATCTAGCTACCTCTTTAAAATGGCAGATCCCAAATACTACTGTCCCAATTACTCATTCCCTCATCATGTTGTTTGCGATCTCAAAGGCAACGCTGCAGCAGGTATTCTGAGTGATGCTTTTACCCACTGGGATTTCTGTGATACCACAGACCCTTATGATTCTCCAAAGTACTCCAAGGACCATAGCAGTATAAAGCTTTAAAGCAAATTGGATTTAACACCTATCTCCTTAGAATCTTACCCTTCTTGAATTGAATTTCTTTCATTGGATTTGTTTTATAAACATTTATAGAGAAGCCCTTCTATAAATAACTTACAAACTGAAGTTTGAAATCCTGAGTGGAGTGAAAGCCTTAATAATGTGTTGTGGTAATAAAATTATAAATTATTATAAAATAAGCCATGTTTTATTGGTACTGAAGAGCACATCAGAATTGAAGCCAGTTTATTGCATGTGGACAGCTATGCACACAAATACGTTACCCTGTTTCAAATGCTGGAAAACATTCCAGAAAAATAATACCCTTAGGTTTCAAAACTTCAGTGAACTGAATATTTTAACATATGTTATTTGTTGTCTCATATTAATATAAGTATTTAACAATATGCAAAATGAATAACATGAATTTCACTAACCAGGTAAAATCAAGCATATATTTTGCCTATATACTTTCAAAATATCTCTTTAGACAGTCTAAATTGTTAAGCACCAAAACCAGCTTTGAAACACATGATCCTAAACAGACCTTTAATATCCATAAGTACAATAGTAAAACGTAACGTACAGGTCAGCCACTGAGAGATGACTAGACAGATATCCTACTGAAGGAGGTTTCCATGACCAAAAGCATATCCTGTAACCTGTTATTTAGAGTTTCTTTTGTCTTTAATGCAACTGGAAGGATTTAACATTGCAGTTAACCTTCAGTGTGTTAGATCACTTATTGATGGTACTCTTACTAGAGAGTAAGAACTACATATCTTTTAATAATACACGGGGTTAATGATCTTTTTGTGGACAGATAATAGCAAAACTAGCAACATTTTTAAAATCAAGACTGCTCAAACGTCAAGACCATTTCCCACTTACCACTCTTGCTCGTTTCCTTCCAGGTGGGGAGAGGAAGTAGCCTTTCTGCAAAAAAGGGCACAAAACCTTCACATTCGTGTCACTGGTGTATTCTAGATACTGAAGAAGGAGACAAACACCACTTAAAAGTGATCTTTGAAGAACTCTTTTTCCGCCTCTATCCTTTGCTTAGATCAAAGCATACATTTTCAATGGGATTTGTTCAGTATCATCAGTGTTCAGTTATGCTTCTATAAACCTATCCTCTAGATTTATGAAATTATATTTTTCTAAAACCATCTGATGACAATACCTGTAGTAAATTAAACAAACCCCCTGCAATCCCCATTCCTCAGGAGTTAACAGTGAACATTTCGTTTCACAGCTGCATCTTTACAATTCATGCAGCCACTTTGGATAATAAAAAGGTTTCCTTTCCTTTGTCCTTTCCTTCTCTTTGCTGTGAAATCAGTACTTATAAAACAGCAACATTCCGTCGCTACAGTTAGACAGCTTTGGCAAATACAACTGTTCCACGTATACAGCTTGTGTAATTGCTCTATGTGAGGTCTGAAACTGGGAGAAATAATGGAACCTTCTCCAAAATAAGGAAGATTGGTTCAAATCCAAAACAATCCACTGGGAAATTGTTTTAGCTATAAACTCTCTGAAAGACTTATTCAGGTAAGTAGGAGCAAGCTCTTCTCTTCATTATAACATTTGCCAAATAAAATGGAAATGTTTTAACACACCCATTCTTTCATTATAGCCAATGACTTCTCTTATAGATCTTGTTCTAGATAAAGATGAGATTTATACAGAGTTTATCTTCTGCTGTCCTGTCAATGTTTAGTCCATCAACTCCTCAGTTCTTCTTATAGCAATGTCCATTCATTGACACAGCCAAAGAAATATAATGAAAGATTCTTCATTTCTTAATATGATTAAGTACCCTACAATATTTAAGACTGACATCTTTCTTGACATATAAAACATATTTGTTTCAATTAAAGGCTTGCAGAACTGATTTCTATCGTTTTAATTCCAAAGTAGTTTCATGTCAGTGGAATCAGAGTGAGCTTTGAATTTGCCCTTGTATTTATGCAATGTTCATGGTTTAAAAAATGTTCATGTTATTGAGAGGAAGTTAAATCACTGAGAATATATGACAATACTGTCTGCTTCTTCAGACTGTTTTATGCAGCTGTGACAACTGTAACAGCCTATGAAGCCAAGTGGGTGGGGGAACATGAAAAAAAAAAAAGGAAAACAGCTAAGACAAAAAAGGATGAAGCCTTATTCCTTGATGGAAATAATATATTTTTTTTTTCCTCTTTTACATGTTTTGATTGAAAAGTATTTCAACCCGTATAAATTATTTATATTAACTGGTACTTAGTACCAGTATAATACACCTAAGCACCTTTTAAATACTTTCCAAGTAATTTAGAAAGTATTTCATGAAGTAAAACTGAGCTTAATTTTAATTCAAACCTCAGTTACATGAGAACAACTTTTAGGAAGTTACTGCAATGTGTCCCAGTTGTGGAAGAAATCATTTTCGCTCTTCATTTTAGGTAAGAATGGATATACACATTAAGAAACCAAGAGAATTAAGATCAATGCTAGAATATTGCACCATTTTCTCATTCAAGATCCTCATACGCTCACAACTAATAGAATGAAAACTTCAGGATAGAGCATTCTTCATACAACAACCCTCAGCTTTTAGCAACACTTAAAATTTTCTCCAGTCCATTTTTGGGTTTTTTTTTGAGGAAAATTAAGTGGAAGAGGTTAAGGCATTTCCATGTGCTGAAACAAGAGTGAGAAAGCAGGTAATTAATACATAACACTGAACATCACTTTTCATTTTTCCTGTTTTGTTATAAAATGTAGTTACTTCAGTCACATTTATGTGCAGAATATCCAATTTTTTGTTGAAAACTTTTCACCTTGAACATGTTGCAGCATAAAACTTCATTAGAAATAAGATCACATTGTTATAACTGTAGAATAGCAACTTTTTGAGAGAACTCTTGCAGAAATGTGCTAGGCTGTTACTGAATCATCCTTAATATTTTTGTTATTAAAGATCTTTGAGAGTTTTAACTGATTAGTACGAATGGCCAAAGCCATTTCCAATAGCTGAAAAGTATTTCAAGATGCTTCCAACTTCAATCAATATAACTTGTGCATGTAGCTATTTCTCAGAATTACTAAATGTGCCAAGCTGGAAAAAAAAAACCTCTTCTAAAATTCTGATGCTATTTTACAACACAAAAAAAAAAAAAAGTAATTGAAAACTTACATTATACAATTTATTAGCAATCAAACACTAGTTTACCTATATTAAAGTTTCTCATATACTATGTGCTTAGCTCTTGGCAAATACTCATTTTCGTTTTATTTTCACCTCCAGAAACAAAGGCACTTCTCTTGAAATTAACACTCACATTATCAGCAGCAACTTAGATCATATCAAGTAATGTAAAATACTTGCAAAGATTTTTACAGAATTTTCTTGCCATCGTGAAAAAGCAATACATATTAGCTCAGTACTTTTTGGATGTGTAATAAAAAATACAAATCTTTGCATCATTGGAGTTAGCAGCAGCCACAAAAGAAAATTTCCTTCACTGTCAGTTTTGTTGAATAAAAAATGAGTCAATATGTTGGTGCAAATGTGTGAAGTTTTAGTAAAGTAATAATAACTGTAGTTCTTCTGCATTTTAGTGGTGGCTGAATTTTCTATTGAGCTTACGAAGTAATGTAAGATCTTTGCTATTTTAGAAATGATCCTTGAGATCAGACAGTAATTTTCTGGTCTTAGTGTGACCAATTCTCAGTCTTTAAACATTTATCCTCATTTCAGGATATGAGGGTTTCCCAGAGGAGATTTAGAGTCTCACCTGAAACTTCCATCCATTCGTAACTAATATCAGAAGAACCTAATTCTTCATACCTCTGAAGTCCCTTCCACAATCTCTTCAGCATCTTAGACCACCACAGCAACACACAACACTGAAATCTCATGCAGACAGATGTCCTGCTCTATTTATAGACTTTTGCACCTGGAGAAATATTTGCAGAGAGCTCTGCAAAGGCCTCTACCTGAAAAATGCCAGGAGCGGTTTGCTTGCAAATACGTTTCAAAGCCTTGCCTAGAATATTTGCAATAAAATATACCAGCACTCGGAGGCAGCTGGCACTTTCAGAATGATGAATGAAGAGTTCAGAACGTGTTCATTTCTTCATGACATTACCTAATCTGGGTTACAGAGTCCTGGGATAATAACTTGCTTGCATGAGGAAAGTATAAAGCGTCAAAATTCACAGCTTGTCACTTACACCAGGTGAGCACTTCACCTTAGAGCAAGAACAGCACCAAAGAATTTTTTCTTTAACTGTGATTGATATCTTTTTAAATCTATTTTTACTCTGAAAATAGATTTAAATTAAAGTGACATTGCTTAATGTGGCTCTACAAAACTTTAACTGATTGATTTACTTTTCTCTTATTTAGGCAGTAGTTGCATGAAGTGAGAAACATGCCCTATGATGATTGAAGATGGGCATTATAGGGGACAAACCCAACAAATGAACCACAGTATATTCTCTCCTCTATGAAGCCACACAATTTTGTTTTCCTGTTTTATTTTCTCATTCCTTTGCCTGAATCTTATTCTGTGCTGTGCAAATTAACTTCAGTAATTTTCTGAATGTTATCCCTATCTCAGAAAAGGCTGAGGGAATAAATCTGACCACCCGATTATATAGACACCAGTATTATCATTTAAGCCTTCTCTGTCTTTCCCCTGAAACCCATGTGCACAGATACACCCAAATCCTGAAGTACAACTTTCAGCTCTCTTTCCAGGCACAGCTCCTTCTTTCCAGCATCACTGGCTCCTTCCATCTCCCCAAAACTCTCTTTGTCCAGCTTCTGCCATCCAGCCGTGGTGAAGTTACATGTCTTTGCTTTCTTCTACTCATTGGCAGTTTTGTTTCCAATAGGAGTTATGGCCACTTTCTTCCTTGTTCAACCATAAAGAGAAATGCAGAAGTGATTCCAAAATGGAGTAGTCATATTACAGACTGAGGCCCAGAGCCATAAAAACCCCCTGAGATTGGCAGAATTTAGGAAATTAAAGTCAAACTTGTGGCCCTCAAAACCTGTAAGCAACCCTTCATTAATGGTCAGAACTCCTAAACTGTCTAAAGCCCTTTTGACACCTAAGGAAAAGTCTGAAAAGGCCCTTAGGGGTGTGCTTTAAGGAATAGGTTTGGCTGTACCTCCTCTTATTAAAAATAGGTCAGTTGTCCTCAGGGAAGTACTGGAAGCCAAGAAGAGAGGGACCTCTGCCAGGCTGCAGCTTAGACACCTAAATACAAGAATCAAGACCAAACCAGTCCTTTGCCTTCAGAAACAGCTCCTAATTCAGCATGTTGGCTGCCTTTGCCCTCATCATGACTCTTCCTCCGCACGCACACAGTGACCATGAGCATCCCCGCAGGGCCAAAGGCTACAGACTTAGGGCTGTGCCACTGCACTGCCTTCCTCAGTGGCTTTAGCCATGAATCTTATCTGGAATCATGTAGCTATAAAGTAAAATTACAAATCTATGTCTGTGTAAAACATTACTTGGTTGTTTTTGAAGTATCATTATAGTGTTCTCCAGAGTTAGAAACCCAAGAATTTAATCCTAGGATTTATCAAGATAGTCCAGCCCTGACCAAAACCAGCCCTGTGGCTCTTTTGTAAGGGGTTAGAAATGGCATCAGTGACATTTCTTACAGATTTCAACTGGCAAATAGCTCACCAGACATTCCAATTCACTATGGGATGCATTTGTTTCTCTACTCCCCTATCACAAATTTTATTTTAATTTTTATATTTTGAGTCTGCTGAACACTTGCAGACCGTATTGTTTTGTGGTCCCTAGGGCACCAGGCTAAACAAAGAGAGAATTTCAAACTTCTCACAACATCACACTGTGATAACAGTGTCAGTTTATCTTCATGTTTTGAAGACTCTGTCCAGTCATGAAGACTGAGGCCATGGGATACGTTTCTGCTGCACAAGATTTATTCACTTGCAAATTCTGTGCAGCTGTACGTTTCCCAAGCCCCCAGAACTGCAAAGTATCATCTGTTTATAACTCAGGAACATATGACTGACTTTGTGTCGTTTGACTGAGAAAATTATTCACTTGGTGAAAGGAAGAACATGAGGGATCTTAATAGTGGAGTCAAGGTTTCCAGTCAAGGTAAACAGTGAAGATACTTGTACAGGAGACAGGAGATTGAAGCACTAGTAATAGTACTAGCACTAGTATGACTGCTAGTATTGACATAAAATAAACCAACCACCTTTAGAAACTTTTAGTTATTTCTGCCTTCAGCTTTATCACCTGATTTCTTTGCTCTGTCCTCAGACTGTTGCCTTCACTACATGCCTGTCTTTGTATTCTCTAGCTCTTTGGTGTAAGTTGTTTGTGGGGTTTTTTTTTGGAAAGTGCCCAGGCCATTTTAGACATAGCCACAACAGAAACAATTTTCATCGAGACTGCTGGAATGCCCGCTCAGTGCGTTAACTGCATGGCTGCACGTTCAGTCACCTCTTGTTCTCTTCCAAGAATTGTCCTGTATTTCCTGCAGCTTACTGCCAGCAGCACAGGAGCATCTATACAATCAGATGTCCAGTTTTAGAAAAGCAGATATTTTCCCTCCTTGCTTTTCTAGGAAAATGAGATAATGGCAGTTTTCACAACCTCATCTCAATGGGGTGATCTACACAGAATCCCCCCCCGCAGCGAGGCTGCATGCATTACTCTGCAAGACATGCTGCAAACACAAGTAAAATAAACACTGCTGGAGAGGGCTGCCTGGGGAGCTCGTGGTGCAGCTGTGGAGTGCCGCGTTGCCGGCCAAGTGACCCCAATCTCAGAGCAGTCAGAGAATCCAGAAAGCTGAGTTCATAACAGTTATGTGTTCGTAGTCAGGGAGAAAGAATCAGAAAAACAAATTTTTCTTCTTGTTTTAACATGTGGGATTTAAAGTACAAGACCCGGCTTTAAAGTACTGACCAGGTTCTCTAGCTCTCCAACGCACCAACTGCTTTCTATTGGCATAAATGTTGCTAGAAGGAGGTCAATAGGAGTTCCAGCTGACCTCCATGAAAGAACTGTTGAGTAAAACACATCAAAGAATTGGATTCTCTGAGCAATGTCTTCCTCAAGTTTCCCTGTTGTAAAGGAACGGCGAATGTTACTCACTCGGTTTCATAAAGGTTTTTAAGAATTGCAACAGTAAGGCAAGAAATTAATTCAATGACAGCTTTTGGCATCACTGCAGAATACTGACACCTCTAATTAAAGCAGAATTACCCCATTTGTAGCACAGTACATATGACTAAGTTGCCAATTAAAAGATATATAACCAGTAAAAATTAACTCATAATAAGACAAAATTTGTATTTTACATTTGAATGTAGAGAATCTGTTGGAAAATGCGACAAAGGCTTCCCGTATTATTAGACCTTTTGCAACATGTGTTTATCTGTAAATTTTGCACGCTCCATAGATGAATCTCCTTATTAAGTTAAAATTAACTAAGTAAATTTAATTCATTTCTATCTATAAAATTGATACATATGAATTCTTAATAATGATAATCTGAAAAGAGATGAAATAATTATTCATTTCCTATTTTACACCTGTCTCACTATTCAGACTTGTAATAATCACCAAGAGTCCATAACCATATATAGCAGTTAAGCTGTACTTTTAGAACAATCTCTGCTGATGTAGCTACACGGACAAATTCACCATTTTTTACTATGTGTGGCATTTTGGATTTAAAGATACTTTCCAATACAATGCAGAAGTAGTACAGTTACAACATATACAGCATGTACAGATAATGAGCCATCCAACCATTCATCAACCATGCTAATATTATGATTGCAAAGGCATATAGCAAAAATCAGCTTGATTTCTTTGTGACCTATGTTTAGGCTGTGTTATCCACAGACTGTGGTCAGACTTCTGCAAATGAAACCTTTATTTGATAATCCAGGGAACTCTTTAATTTCTCTCTGTTTTTCTTGTTTGACATGTCAGCTAAACTGACATGGCCCAAATTCACATTAAAAGTTCATAGGATTTGCTTACAGTAAATAAATAAGCACCATTACCATGGTCCTTGTAGGTATTGTGAAGCGGAAGAGATTTCCAAGTAAAATAATTACACAAGATATACAATTGTTTGTGTAGATTAGTGCATCAGGTTACTCAATTGAGAACATTTATAATCACATCTAAGTTAGTTAAGTAACAGAATAACAGAATTTTCTTGCACAACCTTAATTCTTCTCACAAAAGTACGCTCATTCTGAGACAATCTTTCATTAAATGACTACGTAGTATAAATTCTGTACTGCGTTTTATAACGCACACTACAGGCTTTTTTTCTGGAAATGAATCAAATTTGTCTAGAGGTGTCTAAAGAAGCCCCTCTTACCTATGCCCATACAATAACAATAAGAATTTGTAACTATCTAAAACTAAATAAAAGCAAAGCATACAGTATTTTCCACCTGGCATCCGAAAGTAGATTTACTAGAGATGTACCGGAGTATTTGTAATGTAGTTTGCAAACGAAATAAGTGGAAGCACAGCAAAGTCTTCATCTGCACTTGAAAACTGTTCTGCACTGTAATTCGTAATGAACTGAGAAAAATCATGGACCTCGATTTTTGTCTTTTCTTGAAACCACTTAAAATTAGGGATTACATGGATCACAAAGAACTTTCAGAATTGCTTTCTAAAGCTTTATGCAGATACTTATTAAAAGCATATGTCTTGTTGTACACTTGAAAGATGGAACAAGTTCTACCTGTATTTACATATTTTGACTCAAAATCTCCATCATTCTCATTTGGGAACAGAAAAGCCTTTCTTATTCTCAGCTGGGCCCAGTCCTACAAACATTTCAACTTTGCCTTGATCAGATGCAGATCACACCAGCATTTATCCCCACTAATCACCACTCCCTCTGGCACTGACATTATCCTGGGGAGTTTCTCATTCACCTGACATCAATTATGCTAGACCCTGCTGATACTTAATTCATATCATTATACTTAATTAATCATTAACCCCTTCACTGCAGTCAGTGTTCTGAAATTGGTGTTCACGGCATCTGCAAAATATTAAGGGTATTTGACTGTACATTCATCATGAGCTCTTCTACTAGAGACTACAGAATTCAGCCACATTTCAGAAGAATATCGCCCAAATATAGTAACACTAGGAAAAAAGAGTATTCCTGATTCAGCACCTCCATAAATCTAGCAGCTCCACATCTACTATTCAGTTCTCTTCAGAGCCATTTAAGAACATCAGGAGACCTGACTATATCACTTAGCCAGGAAAAATGCTCACGGAAATAAACAGAGCCCATTGAGGAGCTTCATGTTTCAAAAGATTTAAATAAAAAAGACTGACAGATTTAAAGGAAAAGTCCAGTTGAAAAGTTGACTGTTGTCAGCTCACTGTAGAAATGGGGCTTTCCTTCTTATCATGATACTGATGGAGCCTGGTGTCCAAAATGTCTGAGGTGAAACCACAGCTAGCTATGCATCTCTGTGAATATTTTGTATAGCTTAGGTGATATTGAAAAGGGGGATATTTTTCTTTATAGGGAGGCTAGGATTCTGTTGAGCTTGAGAACTCCACTCACACAGATTACTGTTCCACTTTGTCTTTTCATTAGAGATTTATAAGGGATAAACAAAAAAAAAAGTCTGCTCTGCATGGAGTCCTTGGTGTAGGACTCTAAACATGCAGTGAGAAATGCAAGGAGGCTGAGGGAAAAAACAAGTACTGGAGATGGCTCATTTCAGGGAACAACCACCTACTTGGAATGTGAGAAAATTATACATTGTTATCAGTAGATTCAATTATTAGAGTTAAATCCTGTGGTTCTTTGTTATATCTCATAACCTTTTTTCATATTTAACTTTTAATGGCAAGTTTGAACAGAAAGTCTATGAAATTATATTTATCTGAAGCAAAAGTGCCAAAGAATTTGTACAGAGGATATATCAGTGGATCTCAAGTCCATATTAGAATCATAGAATCACAGAATGATTTGGGTTAGAAGGGGCCTTAAAGATCATCTAGTTCCAACTCCTCTACCATGGGCAGGGACACCTCCCACTAGACCAGGTTGCTCAAAGCCTCATCCAACTTGGTCTTGAACACTTCCAGGGATGGAGTATCCGCTTCTCTGAGCAACCTGTTCCAGTGCCTCACTACCCCATAGCGAAGAATCGAATCGAATCAAATCAAATCTCATCGAATCTAATCGAATCTAATCTAAATTTACCCTCTTTCTCTTTAAAGCCATTACCCCTTGTCTTATGACTACATGCCCCTGTCCCTCTATATCTTTCTTGTAGGCACCCCTTAGCTTGGAAGGCTGCTGTAAGGTCTCACTGGAGCTTTCTCATCTCCAGGTTAAACAGCTCCGACTCTCTCAACCTTTCTTCATAACAGTGGTGTTGCAGCTCCCTGATCATCTTTGTGGTACTCCTCTGGACCCACTCCAACAGGTCAATTTTCTTCTTATATTGGGGGCTTCAGAGCTGGACACAATACTCCAGGTAGGGTCTTACCTCCCTCAACCTGCTGGCCATGCTTCTTTTGATGCGGCCCAGGATACAGTTGACTTTCTGGTCTGCAAAGACATATTGCCAGGTCATGTTGAGTTTCTTGTTAACCAACACCCCCAGGTCCTACTCCACAGGGCTGCTCTTAATCTTTTCCCAGCCTATAGTCGTACTTGGGATCGTCCCAACCCATGCACAGGTCCTTGCACTTGGCTTTGTTGAATCTCATGAGATTGGCATGGGCTCACCTCTCAAGCCTATTAAGGTCCCTTTGGGACGGTATCTCTTCCCTCCAGCATGTTGACTACACCACACAGCTTGGGGTTGTTGGCAAACCTGCTGAAGGTGCACTCAATCCCACTGTCCATGTCACTGACAAAGATGTTAAATAGAATCTTGCTGTGTCCCAATACTGACCACTAGTCTTCTATACTCACTCTACTGAAAGACAACTAGCACATCACTGATGAAATGTTTCCCAGGTCTTTATATTTGGCTTTTATTTTACCTTGCTTTTAGCTTAGCAGAAAAGAAATATTTAAAGAGTGGAGTATCTAACAAATCTCATTTCGCAAACATCAAGAAAGAGGTTAATGAGGTTTCAAAATAGGGTTAAGTGGTACCATCATCACAGGAGCTGTGAATGTTTGTAGAACATGCACATGAAAGAAGACCCATTTTAATAGCACGGAAGATTCTCACTTTCATTCCTTCTAGTAGGGTAATGTCAGAGAGATTAAAAATTTTTATTAGAGGTGCAATATAAAATAGAACAAAGCCACATTCACTGGTCTCATATCTTCACTAATCAGGTTGCAGAGATCAATTAATACAAAAATAAAAATTTAACTATTTTTCAATATGTATTTCTCTTAGAAATATCTCTAGCAAATACATCAAAGTTATACATCGGTCCATGACAGACTGAAATCAAACAGTTTTTCCTTGTGGCCAGGCAGAATACAATCATATCTGTAGATCAATGCCTATTACTTCACTTTGAAAACAAAATATAATAAAAGTAATCAAGCATTCTATTCCTTCCAGTTCCATGGAAGTGATGGTACCAGTCTTTAACTTCTAACAAAGACCTGTGGATTCACATGCTAGATTAAAGTCTTAGTGATGCAAAATCACCTCTCCCTATTATAGTCATCGGTGTTTTATTTACTTTCACCCAGTAAGGAGCTTGTTGAACACTTTCAAGGAAAAGTGTATTACTGCAGGAATCTTTCGTTGCAGGAATGGAAAGAGCTGGTTTATTTCTAGTAGTTGGAAAGAGTCCAAGTTCAGCCAGTCAAGAGGAAATTTCTTTAGCTAAATGATTTTTACTGAAATTTTCCTAAAGAATTTAGCTGAAGGCAGTCAGTGAGTATGGAAAATTTCAATCCAAACAGTTGAAGTATGATGAACATATTAACATTTGAAAATGGGATTTATCATGTGCTGTGAGGCAACTTTAGTAACTGGCAGATCTTTCTGCTCCTTCTGTAATAATGGACTCCTTAAAGGCACCAATGACTGCTATTAATTTCAGACCTGGTTGTAGTAGATGGTGTCCTTCCCATTCTCTCTCAGGCTAATTGAAAAAAACCTAATTCAGTGCATTTATGGAATCCAGTATCCTAAAAACCAGAATCTTTTTCACAAAAGGACTGTTCCAGTGATAAAAGCTGCACAAAACCAGGCTTCAGAGTCTAAGAGTTTTTATTGTGACTGGTTGCATATACACCTCATGGAGGTTTCATAACAAGGGCTGGATGTGCAAAACAGGAAGAAATCTTGTACAGAGAAGCACTTATAAGGGAACACAAGGAAAAGGCATAGGAGAGGATTAAAAAACAGCTTTGCAAACTGAGCAAGAGAACTTCTGTGTTATTGCCTTTTTAGCTGTATCTGTTCTGCATTTGGCTAGGACTATCAATTTCTCTCTTTTCAGAGAAAAATCTCTGATGTTCATTAATTATACAGAACAAAGAGCAAATCTATTAACATATATGCATACTGCTGTCTGTTTATTTATTGTTTTTACTGTTTTATTTCTCCAAGATGGTAAAAGCCTTAACATAAGTTTCATAAATCTGCAGTATTTGCATTTTGTTTGTTTGATACCCCCACCTGCACTTGATTCCTAATAATACCTTAGTCATAAAAAGTAATTTTGAATGGCACTGGTCTCTGTCATCTAGAATTATATACAAAATTAATTCTTACCATCATGGAGTGGTAAGAATTAATTAAATATAATGTTTATCTTTATTGTACGTAAGTTGTCATCACCCTCACTTAAGTGCAGCGTAATTAATAATTAGTCCTCCTCCTTTTAGCACTGCCTAGTGCATAGCACAGTGCAAAGCAATTGCAATCACAAGCAATTAAATCCAGCCCTGATTATAATATGGCCACCTGCTTGAACCATTCCTCCTCCAAAAATAGATGCCCAAGCTGATGAACATCAGTTCTCCCCAGCTAGCATGCTTGTCATTGGCTTAAGATACACATTGCATCCACTCACAACCCTCATTATTCCTCTTCTGCAAATTCCCACCCCCAAAAAACATTTCTTGACCCCACTGCCCACCCAGGATTTGATTCTTTGTGGCCAAACCACAGATATGTAGCTACAGTGCCTCCTGGGTACCCAGGGATTGGTCGAGAGTGAGTGGAATAGCAGCTTCTATTTCTATACAAATAAAATACATTCTTGAAAGAAGAAAAGGTTGCTGACAACTTTGTACTATTTGCAGGACTACTGTGATAGTGGACATCTCTGCCCCACAAAAATACAAAATCCAGTGATTCCCCTTTAGAAAAAACATTTTTTAATCAGTTAGAATAGTTCTAAGAATGGCAGTGAATACTATAGCCCTTTTCTCCATCTAAAATACTCTTATAGTCACAACCTCAGCATAATCTCAATAATATGAGCAGATTAACTTTGAAATTGAAATCAAATTATAGCTTCCTTGCCTCTACAGTCTTTTTAATGTGCTCAGATTAAAATCAGGAACATTTTTTTTCAATACATATTTATACTTTTCTTGCTAAGCTATCTTGATCATGACAGTCTGAAGTGTGGACATTTTGTAGAAACATTAGGATATTTTAATTGTTTTCTCTGCTATTCCTACGGCTGACTGTGAAACACTCGTTTTAGGCAGTGCTCTGAAACAGACTGAAAAATCCATCTAGATAATGAAAGCCTCTCCTGGAGGAATTACCTAAAAGGCAGATGGACTCTTTCAGCTGTTCCTGTTGTATAACAATTGATGAAAAGTACATATAAGTAACTTCCATTACCCGTTGAGTAGAAAATGGCAGGCTGGTATAGAATAGAAATAGTAAACGAGAGGCATACATGGGTTTGGAACTGTAAAGATCCCCTGATATGATTGGGCAAGGAGTTTCATCCCGAGTTCAAACAACCTGAATTACAGCTATATAATTATGTTTGGATATGGTTTATTTTTTTCTATCTGTAATATTTTGTTTGGCTTCTGGACTGTTTGGAAGTTAGAATTTCTTCTGCTGCCTGTTTACTTATGACATTCAGTGTTGGCAAGACTGATGCATTTCTGAACTGTGGAACTCTAAATTCCCAAGGATACATGAAAACCATCATTGTCAGTAATAAAGTTTAGATATTGTGGGTAATAAGAGCAATTTCAATAATGAGAGGTTCCCACTAGATCAATCATTTGACTACTTTGCCTGAGAGCTAAAGGGTGGGTCAGCAAGTATGTGATATGAAGTGGCAACTATTCATTCTTGTTATTATGGAGGTACTGTAGTGTCACTAATAAAAAACGATTCAGAGCTTTGCTAGTTGGGACGTGGTCTAAAAGAAGGGTTTCTCTTTTGCAGGACATGCTAGTTTGCTTGGTATTTGGTTGCAAATTCAACCCTACCGCAAAACTTTTCAAAATTCCTTATGAACTCAAGACCCTGGAGCAGGCCAGTGTTCCTGTCAGACAAATCACTACCTTCACCACCAAAATTACCTCCTATAAAGCAACAATACTACACTTATATGACGTGGCATGCACTGTGTATTCAGAACACTAGTCATGACTGGTGAATCCAAAAGAAAATAGGATTTTACAGTCACATAAACATGCAAAATTAGCCTCTTCTCTAACAGCAGGTGGAAGGGCTGCCTAAGAACTTCTGCAAAGCATGTTGTAGGTTACTGCAAGTACACGAGTTTTGTGGATCCCATTTCCACTAATTTATTGTAATGCATTTACTAATTAATTGCTCTTTGCAGTCACAAGTTTTCTCTCTCATATCATCCTCCATATTAGAAGTTTCCTAAAGCAACCCCTTTGCTGATCCAGAATCCTTGTTTTTTTCCCAATACTCTCTTTGCGATCTGCCTTTGTGACACAGTAACTTCAAGCAGACATTCTGCATGAGATGTTGACGCCAGTTTTGCCTGAGGCTAATTAAGACTAGACTTGTCCTTGCATGAGGGCCATCTAAATTTAAAAAAGGGATAATAATACCAACCCAGTTGTATGACATAATCTGTACACAGGCTCGGTACCTGATTGGTACAGTTTACCCAAAAACTTGGTACAAACATATATTTCAGAAATATAATAAAATTTCAGTCAAGGATTCCCAGAAACTTGCCCACCATCTCTTTTAGAAATAGGCCTGCTAAGGAACTGCACCTTAGTAAAAGTCAAGTTCCATGTATTTTTACTTCATTTTAAACATACAAGGCAGGATGTCTTAACCAACTGTATCCTGTCAGTTTGTATAAGACAAGGCATCCCACAAAAATTCAGATAGTTCTTGTATGAAACTGAGATGGATTCTATGGGGACCCATTTTATTTTGTCCAAAGCTCTGGTTAGGAAGATTGAGGGAACTTTTCCAGGACATTACACAATGATCCTTCATTAGAAGACTATAAAGTTTTCTGAGTAAAAAAAAATTACTTCTGGCTTCCACGCTGTGTAACCCCATGCAATGCTGTAAAAACCCCTCCAAAGTTGGCTTGCACAAAGGCCAGGCCTTTTACTTTGGTCATTCTTTATTAGTCATTAATATAATTAAACTTGTCTCAGAGTTTCCGCAGACAAACCCCATCTTTGAGGGGTCGTTATTCAGCTGTAAATTTTTAATCTAGGATGACATTTTACAAACAAAATCTATCCCAAGAGCAAATTTTAATACTCTTAGTTTAAATATATGTATTAACTTTTATGCTTTTAAGCTACTAAGCTTTCCATGTCCCCAACACCCTATAGGCCTGGGGTAAATTTTAAAAGGAAGTTACATTTAAGGTATGCCTAGCTGATCGTACCAAAACCAGTTCTTGCCTAAAAGGTGCTTCTCTGACTCTTCCCAGGGGTGCCCAATGAACTGGGTACCAGGACACATCTGATCCCACACACCGAGGGTCTTAGAAGTACTTACATGGATATTCAACTCAACTATTTATATAGATACTGAATTCCACCACCACTGACTTGCATATGAAAGCAGGTCACCCTGCTTTCTCCTCTCTAGTTGTTCAGACTCAATGGTAGCTCAGGGCTTTCCAAGTACAAGGGAAAGCACCTACACCCATGGGAGGCAGCCTGTCCTCAACTGTGCTGAGCAGTCCAGTGCTCAGTGGTGGCCCGTGGCTCCCACTAAACATGGTAACACTCTTTGGAGAACCTCCCTCAGCATGCACTGCTCTGATTTCAGTCAGCTTCTACGCTGACTCTGCCAGGCAGCTGCTCCCCTACATTTGGCAGGGTCCTGCTGAGTTGAACGCCCACCAAAAATTCAGAGCCACAGCTTTGCACAATGGTAAGATTCTTAAGTGTGTTATGCAGTTGTTTTCTCCTGTGTCTGTACTCCAGGGAAGTTGGGAGCTGCTTTTCAGCACAGATACGAGTTGTTGAAAATTCTCAGTGTCTTGTTAAGACAGCAAGGAACCCCACCTTCTTTCATTTTTTTCATCACAAACACAGGTTAAAAATGTTTTACTTGACATGAAACCTTACTTGCATCTGCTGTTCATTGTTCTATGGGATTTATTATGCTTGGTTGGGATTTTAACATATTCTCGTTAAAATGCATTTTTTCACTTCATTGGTGTATCACCTATAGATCTGAATAGCTGCTGATGGCTACAATTCACATTCATTGCTAAAATCAAAGCAAAATCTTCCTGATTTTTCTCTTGCATTGTAATTTTCATTGCAGAAATAAACGTCTATGCAAACAACAATAAGCACACTGAGCAAAAGAATTAGATCCACCATTTCCCTTCCACACAAATATACAGATGTATGAAATGATAGAAATCTTTTTTTTTAAATTGCACAGTATTAAATTTCATCATTTTGTAACAACAAACTTCTGGACTTTCCCACCAAAAAAAAAAAGTGTCAGCCAGCACAGTACGTCGAATGTGACAATTTTGGAAACATTTCTGAATAAGCAGCTTATGTCTTTTCCAGTTGATAGTTCTGCCTCTCCCAACAAATATTCTCTACTTTATTTATGAACACCTGGTAAACAAATAAACAAAAAACCCAGAATTTTAAGAACTCTAAATTTCCTTACACTGCGTGCCCTTAAAAGAATATCCAAGATGGTGAATGAAAAGGAAAAATTGCATTAAAGGTCAAAAAATTTAAACATCAAGCTAAGGAAAAGTGGCAAAGAAAACCTAAAACACCTTCTACAGCTGCACGGGCACAGGACCACATGGCTCAGCTTTGCTCAGCCACAAGTAGGAAGAGCGAATGTCGTATAATCCTGGATCCCTGGGACAAAGAACAGGCTGCGGACACAGTCCAGGATTGTGGCTTCATTGTGCTATGTCTTAGAGACACGTAGTCACAAATCTGAAGTATTTTTGGGTATGCAGGTTTGCACTGATGTGTGAGAAACAAAAATTCTTCATCTGATTATGACCAAAAAATAAGGAAAAGACGGTTACTCATCTGAATTCTATTTGTGTTTTTATTTCTGTGCATTTTAATAACTTATATCTGCTCCCTGTAGTGTAAAATAAATACTTTTCGATTTGCAGTTCAATTGATCAGATTTTTAAAATAAGCATTTTGCCTTTCAGGTTGTTTTGCAGTGATCCAGCCATTACTCACCATTCTAACAGGATGTAACCACACTGGCATATCTGAGCTGCCCTCTGTGGATCGGCTGTATAAAGACTTTCACATCCTAACAGCCTGTACTCTGAATTGCACCTCCAGCAGCCCATACCAGAGGGCATGTCTACATCCTCCAGGACCAATCCACACAGGTATTTTGATGCCTAACTTCTGCATTAAATGGAATCAAATCACAACACCTTTCTGGATCTGACATTTTCACACAGAGTTTGTTATATGTTTAGTAAATCCCATAGCTCTTTTTGACTTCCAGAAGCTTCCCATTCACTGAAAAATACCAACTTTAAGCATCTTGCTTATGGAAAAACATTATTTAATTCTATTTTTAATCCTCTTACCTCTGCCTACTTTTTGAGAACTGTGCCTTTTGTAAACAGAGCACTACTGTCTAATTTTCAGTTTGAAGGTCTGGTATTGTTATAACGCAAGGTATTATTATTGGTATTGAGTAAAACCTCAGCTTAAAATGCAGGTCTGCAGAGGACTCCTTGCATTCCACACCTTTTAAAAGCTTCAGTAATGTCTAAAGCATGTTCAGACCTGCCACTACTCAGATCCACGTTTTGCAAAGTTGCCTAATGTCTGGGAATGGAGTTTAAATATACCAAGAAGTATTGTAGGCAGACCTCTAGCAATATTTTTATGTATCCATTTTTCCAAGGAAAAAGTGATTGAATTGTATAAGTTTCCCTTCTTCCATTTTATTGTCAAAATTCCCTGGTGCTGTTAGTTCATTCAAAGCCAGAAGTATCACTTTACACTGTTTTTCATTGTACTCAGGGGACGTATATGGAAATTTTACAGCAATAAGCTACAAATGGGGAGCTGGAGTACAGCCAGTCTGCATCCTTCTCATGCCCTTACAGCATTTTTCTTCAGCATTGTGTTCTCCACAGTGTATAGAATATCTATCCTGAGAGGCTATTATATTTGTTTTGGAGATGCAAAACGTAGTAAGTAAGCCTTTAGCAATGATGTCAAAGCAACAACGCTGACATTCTATTTGCTTTCTGTTTCAAGGAAAGTTCATTAGTGGAGTTTTTGAACCCACAAAATCAGGCTTTTCCATAATGTGCAGCTTAGGGACATGGTTTAATGGTGGGATTCACAGTGTTAGGTTAATGGTTGGACTCGATGATCTTAAAGGTCTTTTCCAACCGAAACAATTCTATGATTCTTGTGTTTCATTTTTTTTCTTTTCCAGGTCGTTAATTATTACTGTTTGAGTGTTATACAACTTGATTATCGTTGCGTATCTTGCACAAACTTTTAGCACATGCAACATGTAGGTGCAGGTTGGACTGACTCAGAGCTTTACAGGTTTTTATATTGTACCTTTGTAAGAGAAAAGAGCGAATAGCCAGACTAGTATAATTGCTAAAGGTATTTAAGCCCATAGGAAAGTTGCTGTTTCAGACTTCTCATGGTATGATGAAGCATTTGTCAATAATATACAGATGACAGGTTTTAATAGCAGGCTAATGTATACTTCCTTTGTATACAAATGTAGCCACTGTAAGCATCAAGTTTGTTTCTCACAGGCCGATTACTCCATAGAACATAATTTTTTACAATTGAAAAGATCCACAGAAAAAAACAATTGATGTTTTCTTCCCAGTAGATTAAATTCACTCTGGAGCAGAAGCCTATAGAGATTATCTTTATAATGAATATTTTCTTTTCATAGATTTCATAGGTCTTAGGTGGGAAATATTTAATTCACTTACATTTCAGTCATCTACATTTGAGCCAGATACTATACCTGCCATTCACAATCAATGGAAAGAAGCAGATACTCTAAGGACAAGATTCAGCTGTCCAATTTTAAAATTAACTTTAGGGTAAAACAACTAACACTAGAGATTCCTTTAAGCCAGTCTGTTCTCTGATCGCAAAGGGGGTCTGAAATGATCAGTTCTGATGGACCTTTCCAGATCACAGATTTTCACATTCAGACAAATAAATAACCAGGCCAGTGGAGCAGGAGGCATGGTAGAGGAATGAAAAGAAATGGTACCTGCCTGAAATCCAAAGGCTATCACATCGTAAGACTTTACAATAATGTCAAACCTAGAACTTCTGTATACATCAGCCCAAAGAGTTGCTCAAGTAAGATATGAAATGAACTGAAATCAGTAGCAAAGCTTGTTGACTTCAATGTGGTCAGAGTCCCACTAGAATCAGTTCCTAGAGATCCAGTTCCCAGGAGGTTGCTAACACTTTTGTGATCTGATAGGATAAGAGGAAAAAGATCCCATCATGTTCTGAAATGTAATGAATGAAAAAAATACCATGATGATTAATTATAAAAACAAGAAGCTCTTGCATATCCAGGGCTAAAACACAATTCACTATACCCTTTTTTTTTTTTTTTTTTGGCAATATATTCTAGCAAAAATAATTTAAACTTTTTGTGCTTCAGCTTGCTATCGGTTCACTCAATGTTCTATTTCTCCCAACTTCCATAAAACTAAAGTCCTCATTGCAAAAACTCTATGAGAGCTTATTGTACACCTTCGTAGTACCTACCACAAAGACAGCTCATCTGGGGTCTTTGAGTAGAGTTGGAACAAACACAACAGCGTACAAAACCCATATGCAATCAATGTCAGTTCCTCACAGTTAAAATATATACATATGATTAAGATGTTAGAAACACTGTATTTTACATACATTTGTTACCAGATATTCACTGCTATTGCAGTGTCTGCAGATGATTTCTTAATTTAAAGGCTACTGGCAAGCATACATAAGAGTGAGAATTCGTGCTCATGGTTCTGTGTTTGTTTTGCAATGGTTGATTAGTAGCACCTATTTCCTGCATCTTTATACAGCCTTAGGGCTATCATCATCACTAGAGGGGACACAAAGAATTTTCTGTAACTACAAGATTAACAGGTAGGGAAGGCAGGAACTGATTTTCAATTATGTATATAAAATAATACATTGTATAGTCCATGTTTACTTTTAATATGACAGAAACATTCTGAAAAAGGTACAAGATTTTCACCAGGTTACTTTCTAATCCTGCTCTACTATACATGAAGTGTTTTGCCACAGCAGCCTGTATGCACTCATTTTTCATGATGATTCTCCAGGAAGATGTGAACTATTGACCTCCCACTTTCCCAACAGAAGTTCTATTCATTAGAAAGAAAAAAAAAAAAAAAAAAAAAGAACAAATAGCTTACACACATGTATGTGTAATACACATCTTGGTAGCAAAAAGCACTTGGTGTACCAGTTGCTCAAGAAGGTAACCCCAGCAACAAGAAACCTTTCAATTAAATACTGTGGAGTTTTTATTACAATTTCTTTAAAAAAGAATCTGTCTTAGAGGTGCAAAAGAAAATATTAAATATTCACTCAATGTGACATTTCATACTTACATATCATCAATTCAGTTCTTCACATTTCAGACTCATGCAGAAATAATGTAAATGGACAGCTTTAGGACCAGGGACTATGATAATCTCTTTTTTTTTTTTTTTTTTTAAGTTTCAGGGCTTTTGAAAAGTTTTTGGCTTTTTACGGTTGGACTCAATGATCCTAAAAGCGTTTTCCAACCTAAATGATTTTATGATTTTATGTTTCAGCTCACTTGAAACAAAACTCTTTTCCTATGTGTAGATATGGCCACCAGAAATTTCTGAAAAAAAATTTAAAGTCCAGTTCTTCATATTTGCCACTGAAAAGTCTCATAAGAAAATGGGCCCTTGACATCCATTGACTTTAAAAGGTTGATGACTAAACTTATTTTTAAAAAGTTGAGATTCTGGACTATAAGATCGGAAGGAGTGGTAATTTGTTCGATCAAGGCACTAGTAATTTAGCCAGCAAAGATACAAGCAGACGATGAACTTTGCATATGTGAACTCCATTTCTGTTAGTGAAAGGACTATAGTTTGCCACACAATAACTTCATGAAGAAATACTATGCATATTGAGAGGGAAGATATCACAGTGTTTCCATATGGGAAATTACTTCTTGGCTTGTACTACGTCTAGAATCTTCTATCCTTTACCATGTACCTGGATGTACAGTGAAAAATAAAATGGATAGAGAAGTAAAAGTTTCATTCTTCCAGCACCCTGACATGGACTCACTCACCCTTACATGAACATCAAGGAATTTCAGCATACTGAAATTACATCTCAACTGGACTGATAATCACCAAGATGTCAGTTACTCATCCAGGTCATCACTTCCTTACTGAGAAATGTGCTGTCTTTTCAATAAATACTGATAATTTGATCCAATCCTACATTCTGGGCTCTGTGCAGTGTTATAATCCAGATAATCCTAAACATGAAGTACATTTAACCAAAGCCAGTTAAGAACCGCAAATAAAACACTAGTTTAGTGTCTGTTATTTTATTCAACTTTGAAATGCCTTGAAATATCAAAAAAAAAAAAAAAAAAAGTGAACATGTTTTATCAAATCTGTGGTCTGGTGCCTCTTCATTGTTAATAGACAAGTCAAAGCTTGCTGATTTATGCCACATGAGCAATAAACTGAATCCACATTTACATTACATAAATCAGATGACAGACCTGTAGGTATCAAACTGCAGAGATCTACAGAATCACTTGTCTGGAGAATGGAAGTCTTAAAAAATAAAGAAAACTATGTTTATTATAACAAACAAAACAGTATCAAGTTGTATTTAATTTTTAAATTGACTGTTTCTCAGAGATTGTAAAAAAATCCACAACCAACTTTCTAATTTCCTTTGTGTTGTACTGCGTTAAAGAAAGGTACTCAGTTTGAGAATACCACACTATAGTTGATTGCTCTAACTAGTGATATTTTTACCTTCTTGTCTTCTCTCATTGTGCAAATTGGCCTAAATAAGCACTTAACTTCAAAATAGGCCCAAAATTTGTAAATCCCAATCAGACATAGCTATCATTCTCTCTCATGGAGTTAACACCAATGTTAGAGCTGTATAGTAATGAGTCTCATTGTTAGTGTGAGATACTCCAGGCTCAGTGTACCAACTGGCATTTGCAGTTTGGAGAAGTCAGCACAAAGTTAGCTATGAAATGTGCTGATGCCCCATCTACTGCTCCTATTGCACATGTGTTGCTGCCCCGAAACCTGCCCTGTGTGACTGCAGTGCATCTCTGTAGCCTTTAGCATAAATTACCAACACACTACGGTACATTTAGTTCTTCGGTTTATTGAACTGAGAATCCTAAGGGTTACAAGCTTTTAATTCCCCTAGAACCAAAAATATTGGAATCATTCCTATCTAGGACTCAATCTACAAAGGTCAATCCAGAAAGTTTCTCCTATCTCCCTTACATGTGATCTGGAGCACACACATGTTGCTGGGACACCCATGAGTGACTTCTCCTCCCTCTCTCCCTGGCCTTTGGAAAGTCCTACCTATAAATCTCTCCTTGATAGCAGTCTGTATTTGGTTCCCACATAGGCAACAAACTGCCTTGGTATTTAATGTATTAGCCCAGTCAACGTCTGTGTCAGGGTGAAAACCCCCACTAAAAAACTAGAAACATTTTGATTTTGAAACTTCTCAGGCTTGAATTGCCCAGGTCATTATTTAGAGTTGGAATGGAAAATTAGCCATTTACAACTTCCTGTGAGTTTCACTTCTGTGAATGCTGTAAATCACTGAGGTTTTTTTCTTAATTGTTGTTTCATGAAATACTTCACAGAAGCTTGCAAGAGAAAAAAAAACAACAAACAAAACAAGCAAAAAAACA
The DNA here is from genome assembly GCA_013396935.1 of Baryphthengus martii. NCBI lineage: Eukaryota > Metazoa > Chordata > Aves > Coraciiformes > Momotidae > Baryphthengus > Baryphthengus martii. Next base: position 32,952 of record VWZK01004179.1, read on the forward strand.
ACACAAAAAGCCAGACAACTATTGCTATCAAACACAAGCTGTACATGATTAACCTTGGTCTCATAATCCACTATCTAATGTGTTGGCCATTACATATCAGATATGAGGACTCATTAGCCAACAGTTAGGCCTGATGAATAGGTTGGCACTTACAGGTAAACAGAGATGGCTTTTCAAGCATGGTCTCTGGTATTAGAGACACCAAAGGTCAATTAGCACTCTGACTACAGAGCTGAGGCAGTGATGATGTGAAGAGAAGCTATTACCTTCTTAGGACATGAGGGAGCTTTTCTTGCTAAAGCACAGTAATCTGTATAGACAGGATGGCCTACCTCTGAACAAAGGCGAGGCAGTGCCTTGAAGCCTCAGGACATCATTTCCCTTGTTCTCAAACTCAGTACTAAGCACTTAAGGCAAGGTTGAAATGTTAATGCAGGGGGTAAAGAGGGTCTCCCTCATTCTCTGGCTTGTCTTTCAAGGGATCTTCTCCCAGATTTCTGTTTGAATTCTGGGGAGGAGATACATCAATACAGTCTTTCAAAAATAAATGAGGCCACAGGCACCCACTGACTGCACTCTATTTAAAACTCTCTTGCAATACTTTGGTTCAGCCAGTCTATAGGTTCTTGTACTGTACAAAATCCCTACTGAGTAATGGCAGTGCTACTTAGAGAGGTGCCAAATCAAAACTGCAGGTGTCTCACAAGTCATTGAAGACCAGCAGGTGACTACAAACTACCAGTAATGATCTATTGGATACATAGAGATCTAGATACAGATGATATAGATATATAGATAAGATTGAGATAGAGATATGGAGAGGATAGAGATGACAGAGAGAGAAATTAGTCTTGACACTGATAGTAGAGCAAGAGGAATCAGGGAAATCAGAGCAAGTATTTAAATAAATGCATGTGAGACAATCATCTAGTGAGAAATGGCAGCGTCTAGTTGCTCAGACACTGTTTTACAGGAATCCTGAGACTAAAATCTTGCAATAGTAAGCAAGTGGTAGTGAAAGCAAATGGGACAACCTAAGATCTCTCTAAATGCTACAGAATTTAGGAGTCTTAAACTCAAATCTCTTCTAGAAATTAGAAAATTACTTTGAATGCAGACTTCATGAATCCCATGGGACCAAGAAATAAATAGCATATCTTCTGGCCATTTTATGTACAGTTTAGGTCTACACATACATACAGGCATGCTATTTTGTCTAAAAGGGCCGACTGATGCTTAAATATCTATAGGATTTTGTGGTGAATTAACAGGTTTGGTGCTCCGAACTCCACCTGATCCAAAAAAACCCTGTAACTACTACAGACAATGATGAGTCCTAGTTAGGCATTGCTGGAGTCACCACTCTGGTACATGTTGAACTGAAGCAGCATGGGCAATTCTTACAGAATGGCTGAAATAAAATTTTTAAGTTCATAACAAAAATATTTGCCATTTTCTAAGAAAGGATTTTTTTGCATCACATTGATAGTAATTGTGATTTACAGAGACAAGTCATTAAGAAATATATGAACCAGATGGTCACGTTTCAGTAGAGAACTTTCTTCCTTCATACGTATTTTATAGCTCTAGTTGAAATCCAATGACTCCCCAGAAACCCTGAAAATGAATCTGATGATATGAACTAGATCTGAGATTTGGCGGGGAGGGAGAAGCAGTGTTAATTTTTGGAGTCTAGGCACAGTTTGGGATTGTCAGTATTGCAAGGAAAAGGGAGACTTTCTTGCCTGCATGTGTGCACTATGAAAAAGATTACCACTGAAACGCAATTGCAGGAAATACGGGGTAAAAAGCAAAGTGTACTAACCAAATTAAACCAAACTAAAATAAACTATAAAAGAGCATCCTGAAAATCCAACAATAAAAAAGGACCTGAAAGGAACAGTATTTAGCCTTCGCACAAGAGACTTTCGGGTTTTGAAGAGGAAGGTTCTAGAAGTAGAGGATGTTCAGTACCAACAGTTAAATCACTGAAGGGAATATAGGAAACAATTCTGTTGGCAATGTAAAATATAATGGTATTATTATAAGCTAAGTCTTTTCTAAAACTCAGTAGCTGCAGTAATTTCTATTAATATGTTCAGAAGTAACCAGGCTAATATCATCTTCTAAGTCACAGATACTGGATCAGTGATATATATATAATTTAGTCTGCAACTGCAAATGGTTACCATTTCACTCCTTTTTTTTTCTGGCAGTTAACATGCCAGGCCATCTTAAAGTTCAGCGTCAAGTGTAAACCTGCCATCCTCACTCAATGGAGAAGGACAGACATCACAAAGAATGATTCATGCCATTTGTAGGGTGATTCCTCGAAAGTCATCATATCTGCCTAGCAGCTGTGGCAGGAACCAAGATTAGATGTGCGATCTTTAGGCAGTTAAACGTGAGAGATCCTACGAAGCCCTCTACCTGTACAGATCTGACAAATTCTTTGAATTGTAGTTGTATGTGCACTACAGAAGTGCACCACTCTAATCAGAAGGGGGTTAATATCTTTATTTTTTATTGGAGAAAGATATTTTTTTTCTTCAAAGAGGCAAACTAGAATGAAGTCTAAAACCCAGAGAAGCCTTTACATTGTACAGCCCCAGCCAAAACGTCTTCACATCTGAGGCTGAATTCCTCCTTAGCAACAAGAAATGATGCCTGTCCATTGGGGCAGGAGTATTGAGAGAGAAATCCTGTTTTCTGCCAAGAGTGACCCAGAGCAATATCCTGTGGGAATCTTTTGGTTTCTTCTCCAAGCGACATCAGTGCACATACCTACTATGTACTGAGTTCTTGCCTATGGAAGCAGTTGGACAGATGGCTGAATGAATAACCAGAGCCATCATCCTGAAGGCTACACACCAAAGTGAACATGGTGCTCCTGGCCCACTTCTAGTATTCAACTTCATGAGTTTTGGAGAGATGCTGTTACAGATACTCACTTACTTACTCTCGTTTCCTTACTTGTTTACTCATTACTTGCTGGCTTAGATGACAAACTGTGGCCTTGCTTCATCTCTCTATCACAACAGCCTAGAAGGGAATGTCATACCCTATGGATTCTTGAGTCAGATATTGCCAAGTTCACAGTCCCTTTGTCACTAGGGCTATATCTCACAAGATAAAACTTGTTCTTAGCTTTCCTGTCTCCTAGTGCCAATATGAGTTAAATCACGAACAGCTTGTCAGGCATTTAAGAACTCCAGTTCCTCATACAGGAGGAATTTTTTCTGAACATACTTGTAAGTCTTTTTGTCACATTCTAAATACAAGCAGTTTACTAAATTATAATTTTACAGTCTTTTGGCAAATGCTCTTTAAAAAACAACCAACGAACTAGGAGGTATCTATTGCCAAATTTATTTATAGAAGTGAAAAGTATCAAAATGTTATCACTTGTGTTTAGTAAACCCATACATGCCTGGCAGACAGCAAAGCAGAGTATGTGCACTGGATGGTTTCTCAGATATGTCTTATTTCTGAAAAGATTGCCTGTCCTCACAGGATCATCTATTACTGACATTTGTCAGTCACATTGATTTATTTTTTATATTTGCAATGGCAAATGCTTCTTAGCAATATATACTGTTACCCTGATTATTCCCCTGCTGGTTAATTTAATTCCAATAATTTCTTTTTTTTTTTTTTTTTTTCACTAGAACAAAGTCTTGCAGCTAATTTCTACACTCAGATGAAAATCATAATGATCTCATTTTGAAGTTTGGTTTCAGTTTCTTATACCTCCCCATATATATGCATCTTCAGTCTTCGTATACCTGCTTGGATACTGTGATCGTGTAACTGATGGTCCTCTGCTGTTTGCCAATTAATATAATAGCATTCCTGAAGTGTTTCAGACAACATAAATGTAGAGATTTGCTGAAAGCTGTATTTCTGTTGGGGTTTTTTTTTTGGATGAAGAAAACCTTTGGGACTTGATTGCTTTTTGGTATGGTGAGATGTAATACGGAGTTTATTTTCTTTTTTTTGGAGATAAAATGAAACAATCACCTTCATGCCCAGACTTTGGTTTCTCCCATGTCCTACCCTTGGCTTATTAACCCTTACTTCCCCAGCATGACTACTCCTTTTCTTTTTTTTCTTTTCCCCCTTTTCTCTATTTTTCTTATTTTTAAAAAAAAATTCTTTTTCTTTTCTTTTTCTTGTTTTCCTTTTTTTTGTTTTCTTTTTCTTTGGACTGCCTTTCTTCCCACATTTTGTGTTTTCATTAACACATCATTCTCCCTATAATTTTGTTTCCCCTTAAAGAGTAAGGCTGTAAGCCTTAATTTTTTTTTTGCCAAATATGGAACCAGAACTCTCATCCAAACACAGATCTGGTAACATAATTTGAAAATAATTTTCCTATTTATTAAAACTGGGGTCTTCTTTAGTATTTTTCTATGCTTATCATATAATTCTGTGATTTTTTGTGTGCATCAGTTGAAGCAGCCCACTACCTCTGTGATCATTCAAGTAGCTTAGATTTTGTTGTTACTGTTAAACTGAATCTTAGTTTGAAAGGGGTTATTCTACTTCTATTTTAATTCTGTGATATTTTCCAACCAAGCTTTCTAAAGAGATTCTTGCCAGGAGGTTGTATAATTCCCTTATGATTCGATATGCATTCCTCCCGCTTTCCAGCCTACCTCTAAAGCTGTTTTTACAAGTTCTCTAGATACTCCAAAGGATCCATGATTTATCTATCAGTCCTTTTGAAGCATCCTCAATATTGTTCATTCTACTCTATGTTCACAGTTTTGCAGATAACACAAAATTTGTTGGTTTTTAATATCTCTGTCATGTGTCATTTTTTCCCTTCTGCTTCCATCTCCTAAAATCTGTTACACAACAGATACCTTACAAACCCTGCATACTTAGCAGTAAGGAGATACTGACACGAGTTAATTTTAAATACTATTTCCAAAGCCATCAGGATTTCAGTCACAACCTTGGTGAGTGCTGCTTTTATTGAATACTACATTTCCTCTACTATGCTCGGAAATCTGACCATTTTCTTTCCAAACTATCACAGCACACTTATAACATGGAAATAAAGAACACATAAACTAATGAACACAGTGAAATTAAAGTTCTCTTTAGATATCTCGTCAGGTTCTCCTTGTTCTTGTAGATGATAAAGAATGAATATTGGTATGGTTCCACCCAGGAGTAAATGGGTGGGATTGCTTATGTGGTTCATATTGAGGAATACAGAATTACTCTGCTGAGTAACTAAAGAATATTTTAGAGAAGGGAATTAAACAGTCCCAGTTATCTAACTAGAAACTCATCTAAGTTGTCTCTTCAGATTCAAGGAATGAATAAAGAATTCATGAGTCAACTCTGCATCTGAGTTTTGATTTCAGTTCCTTCCAGAGTGTTGTTTTTTTCCCCGCTGCTAGCTAACTTTTCCTGGCAGGTATTTCCCCTGGCCTGCAGTTCTCAGCAATCATCCTGGTTTTCACTGCTTGGAGAAAAGACTGCAGGAGGAAGCTCTTAATTGCTCTTTTAACAGCACCAGCTGGTTCTGGTAAAAACATCAGGTCTTTAAATCTCATGGAAAACTGCAAGCTTTTTTAACGGAGGTTGCAAGAAGGAACTGAATTCAGAACGGGCTCATAATGTTAGGACAGAGAGAAAAATGAGAGAGGATACTTTATCTGACTTTTCAGTGTTCTGTGAGTTCTAAATTAAGAATAAAAGAAACCCACAGTCGTAGAGAGCTGACTCTGTGGGAGGTCTGAGTGAAATAGCCCATAGCAGAAGGCAGAAACCTTTCAGGAAATGTGCCATTCCATCTGCATTAACTCTTGCTTCCCTTGAATTATTGCTATTAAGCTCTCCAGATCTGGTCACTGATAAAATGTGCTCCTAAAAGATTGTCTTGAACAGGACCATTCCAGGAATGGCAGTGCAAGCTGTTGAAGACTTTTGTGCATACAATGGAGCTTCTGTGAGAAATACACAGTATAAAGCTGATGGCATTTTAAAGCGCCATTTAGCATCAGAGTAAAAGTTTACACAACATACATAATATATAACTCTGGTTGCTAAATGTCTGCTGCCAGTGTTTCCCTATGTCAACAATGGCTGTGATTGTTTGGTCAACTTCAAATCTTCAGAAATACAGCTGTGAAATTCTTTCCTCAAATGCAAATTGAACAGCTCTAATAAATACACTGAGCTTTTACCGACATATGAAATTCCCTCTAGGATTAGAGGAAGCTGAAGAGGTTTGTTAACATAGCACTCAGTGCCTTTCAGAGCCAGTGAGGTAGGAGGACATTTAAAACTACTCAGCCTCGACTACTTGTGTTCCTGTTAAAGTCAATCTCCCATTCACTTTAATGACGAGAACAGAAGTTACTCAGGACCACAAACCGAAGTGATGCATCTTCTGGAGAAACTCGAGATCTGCTTTATAAAACTAGCCAAGTGACTTGCACATAGCTGTCCCTTTGGCTTTCGACCCTCGATGGTTTGTTTTTCACATCTCTGGCTTTCCAGTACCATTTCTAGACAATCCCTTCAGACAGAAAGCACCGTTTGGGGTTATTTTTACACTGTAAGAGCACACGATAGCAGTGCCTTAAACTTCACCTGTAAAACGATTCCTCAGACTTGTTCTTTCAAAGCTTTCTTTGCTTGCCGTAGGCTTTTGATATTCAGCAAAGAAAATGCCCTTGAGTAACAAAACTTTTTTTTTTTTTTTTTTTTTTTTTTTTACACACAAATTTCTTTCAAATTTGGCCAAGATATAAAGTGAATAAATGTAACTGGGATCCCAGTGTTGATTGGAAAAAGGATGGGAGATAGAGGAGAAAAGAAGGAAACAGGAGAGTGTGTCCCATTTGTAAGAACATGTGTTTTACCTTTTTTCTTTACAATGCAAAAGAAAGCAATAAATTATACATGAACTAAGGAAAAGAACAGTACTATAGTCTGCAAAAACAACCTGAGGTTTACTATTGGGTTTATACTTCTTATTCTCTCCCTTTGTACAAACATATTAGGCCCAGTCCAAACTGATGATTTTGCTGGAAATTACATGAAGCAGGGAACAAAAGGAGGTTTGTGCACTAAAGCTTCAATTTGTTGTATCTTACACTTTACGGTCACAGATTTTTTTTCTAAAAAGAACTTATTAAATCTAGTTTTTGTAATATTACATTTAAATAGATCAAAAGTATTACTCTGTAGAGTATCTTCCATAATATCTCTTCCCATAGACTGGATACTGAGTTTTACCACTTCTAATCAGGACTAAGTCCACTGTCATCATGAGAGAGAGTAGCCCCCAGAGTTTAGGCCCTCAAAACTCAATCATTTTATTCCCAAATCTTAATTCTTTGGCTTTTGTGTCAGCTTTTTGTACTCTGCTTCTTAATCACACACATACAGTTCGCAGCCTTTTTTTTTTCCCCAAAAAGCAATGCTATAATAGTGTAGCATATAATAATATGCTATAATGTTACCTAATATACATATATAACACAATACAATATGGTATATATAAAAGTATAATAGTGTAAAATGTACTGAAGAAGGACATGCAAACAGTATTTTTTCAAAAGATTTCATCTCAAATATGACATCTGTCTCTTCACTGGTGCTGTATCTTCATCACCATGTGCAACAGTCACGTATTTACTCCCCTTGGCTGTCACTCTGGTGCAACTACCTGAAGTGATAATTTCCTTTCATTTAGCAATCACAGAACTACACTCAGCAGCACTGGCAGAGACAAGCCACACAGACAGCTGATAGCTCTGCTTGGGCAATATCTGTGAGGCAAGAAACAAAATGGAATGGCGTGGAAAAGGGTGTCTGAAGTTTAGCTTTTCATTGTTCGTATATAAGGGTTTTGGTAATAAATCCGCTGGATGATGGGCTCTGTCTGTACAAAAGCACCATCTGTAGCTATCACGTGTGGAGCAATATCAGCCATAGCACAATAAAAGAAAATCTGTAAGAAGCAGCACGGTGTTGGCAAGGTGCACGAAACCAGTGTGCCTCGATGCTGTGCTTGCAGACGCACATCCACGCTTCTGCCATCATTTTGCAGTGTTCGAGTATTCGTGTCCTAGTCTCACATCAACGAAAGCGTAATCTAACTCATCATATGTCCATGGATCTAGGCAATAACACATTTTAAATAGCATACTACATCAACTACCGTTATTTCTACTCTGATTTACACTGTTCATTTCAAATGAACCTCACTCAGTATATGATACTCTCTAAAAGCAGGCATTTACCAGTTAGAATTCTGGGTCTGGGGAACCAGTTTTCAGTGCTCATTCTTTGTATCTTCCCTTCTTTCTTTGAAATGAAATAATTCTATGTATCCAAGTTTGGATGTGTTTGCTACTGATGGAAGTAACAATAACAACACTAAGCAATAACACATGTTTTCTTTCAAATTCCGTCACATCTAAGTCATAAAATTCATCATTCATAGCCAATTTTGGACTCACTTTCACATATTTTGAACCTAAAATACTTGTGAGTTCATGTTAACTGAAGCTCTAGTGGAAGCTGTTTATGAGTAACTTCAAAAACTTGCTTTATTTTTAGAGTGCTTAAAGGGTGAACATCAACAATTTCTCATTTAGCCTACTCTGAGCATTGTCACTGTGCGTCTGAATCACTACAGCTTGCCTTGGTATTCGCATTATAATCCTTTGGTTTTGAACAGGAGAGGTATAACAAAGTGGAAAGATGAAATCCAGAATAAAAGTTAGCAAACATGTCCTCTCACCAGGAACATATTTTGTTTGTATATTTAAATGGATACTGTCAAGTTTGTTGGCTAGAGGACTATTATACCTTGAATAGTTTCCTAGGCGTGCAACTAGAATTAATTTCCAAAAGTGAGGGCTGTGATGGAGAAATTGCTTTGGAATTTTACAGTAGAGAAAAAGCTTATTTCTAGAGCAGCTCTTTAAGTAATGTACAGATTTCTACAAAAGGAAAACATATTTCCCTTACTTTCAAAGGAGTGTATTGCACTCTTAATAGTCAAGGAAATAGATGGTCAGTAAAAGAAAGAAAATCAGTTCCTATATTTTTTTCTTTTTTTTATGCATACAAGCAAAGAGGCCTATAGCTTTGGTGATAATGTAAGAATATTTCTTAAAAAATAAGAATATTAAGAATACTTCTTAAAAACTGAAACAGAAAATAAGTCAATACTGGAACTGCTATATTTTTGAAAATGAAGCAACTGGTTAGTGTTAGAAAATATCAGCTCTTCTAAAAAGCCTAAAAAGTGTAAGCCTTCCAGGAATTCTGCCCATCAATAAAAAGGGAAAAAGACAAACAAACAGAATCAGCATCCTATGGGACAACCATTCTTTTGGCCTACGTGAATTCTGTAACCTTTCCCATGAAAGCCATTCGCTTAAATATTGCTTTGCTCAATATTAATGATTCAAGTCTACAATCATCTGATAGTTGTTCACAGGTTTATATGTAATTAACAGCCAGTTCATCTGATGATAGAGTTCACAGCTGACAGATATGCATCACCCAAAACTATTACCTGGTTTCCCAGCTGGTAAGCAGCATTTCATGACCATGAGATAAAGTCCATTATCTATTTAGATTCATTTATGCTTCTTGTTTGAAAGATAGGTAGTGTGGGCATGTGTGACTTCTGAATCTAAGGACACGTCACTGTATTGCATAGTGTGCACAGCAAACCTGTAGAGAAACTACCCATTTTATAGAAGAGTAACAGGAGTTACTCAACTACTAAGCCAGCAGGATACTGAAACATCCATTTTTTGTTTGTTTATTTGAAAATCTTTTTAATAAATATTGCTTTAGGAACAGAATGGCCCCTGATATGGCCCTCTTTTTCAATATTCTTGGAAGATTTTTTTCAATTTTATGTCAAAAAATTCCTCTTGTTTGTTTGGGCCTTTTGGGATGAGTATTTTGGTGGTTCAGAATTAGACTAACAAAATAGACATTGACTTCTGTCTGCCTTGATAGTTTTGCTAAAGTTAAGACCTCATGAAACTGGTGGTTAGCTGGATTTCTGTATGCTTTACTTTAGGAACAAAACCATTACTTCAATAAGAACTGGGTTTTTTTGCTGATGGGAATCACAGTTCTTTAAAGGCTCATGTGTTAAACCCCCTGCTATTGAAAGTAGCCATATTTCTTTTCCCGTGGTTCATGTGGTTGTCACTTTGGTGTATATCTAGATGTTGCTTTGATGAAAGAAGTAAAACCACAGAGAAGGGGAGTTTGATGGGCACCAGAAATTGATTATTACCCAGAGCAGTTCATTAATGTTTATGTAGCTATGTCTGAACCACCTTAGCCATTAGGTGTGTGGTTTTATTACACTGGCCTGCTAGACATAAGGAGTTGAGTAATTCAACCTGTTCATCATATGAGTTTGTACCAATAACACAGGGGAATAGCATTTAGAAAGATGAACAATTCCTATGTAACTATACAGGTTCATGAGACTTCAGTCTTTACCATTTTGACAGCCCCATGCCTGCTTTCTTCTGTCACCACCAGCAAAAATCAGCCTGTCATTAAGGATTTCTTATATACCTGAAGGGTCCAAAACCATGACCATTTTGGATATTTTTAGATCAATGAATTATCTAAAAAGACGCTTTGTTGTTGAAGAAGAGTTAGAACAGAAAGACCACCTCTCCTTCAAAATCTGTCTCCAAACCAGCTCTCATTTCTCCTTCTGTATTCTAGTACCTCCTGGCCACTATTAGTTATCAGTGCCAGCTGCAACACTGCAGGCATAGAGAGCAGCGGATGTGGTTCTCAGAGCGTTCAGCCTAGCACATTACTGTGAAGTCTGATAAAACTTCCACAGTTTTGAAAGCAGGTGCTTAAAGAGAATACATAACCCTTACAATAAAGACTTCTACTCACTGGACATAGACTGCCTTCTTGGCTGAATAAGATGTGATGAGCCTTACAAAACTTACTCATTATGTTTAAAGAACAAGTAATAAATATACTGGCAGACACAACAGAAATATTCTAAGGGAGGCACATAATGACAATACATTGGCATTTTTAATGCTAACAGGAACAGAGAAATATTGAAGCCACCTTGTCATCATATCCTCAGGTTCCCATATGTGGCTTTAAAAGTCCTTGAGCCCTGAGCAGCTTCCAACACTAAGGCAGCAAGGAAAATCTCCGATCGCAACCTGACTTTCCACCCCAAGGGAAGTTACAGGATAGACTAATGAGGTAGATGAAAATGTCTTGAAATATCAGCATCCAAAAAAACAGAACACAAAATATTCACTACCCATGAGCGACTCTAATTAAGTGGGAGGAGGAAGTGGCGGGGCAGAAGAGACACCCACCGTGGGGAAACCTCTGGATCACTTCTGGGATTGGATGAATGCCAAAGCTCTGCTCTGTCTGTCTCTTCAAGTACACAAGGTCTCTCTGAACACGGGTTGCTGCATCTTTATCAGTCATGCACATGCTTGTGACGCGCTTCCGCAGTGCAGGATGCTACCGCGGATGCATTCAGAGAGCAGGACAGTTTTTCTGCTGCAGGATGCATGCGGGCACAGCCATCAAAAGGGCAGATCAGAACTAAGTACTTTACCAGCAGCACTTGTCAGACAATACCATGGTTTCTCTACTTCAGTGCTCTCTCCCCATTTCCTTGGGGAAGTCAAGTTTCCATAGGAAACCCAGCTATGGGAAGCTGATTCTTCCAGAGGTCTAACACTAGACTTCCTCAGGCAGGAAAGCAGCGTAGTGGGCCCAGTGGGAAGAAGCAGATGGATAGAAAACAGACCTGCTTTTCAAAACTATTTAAATCTAAATGCTCCTTTGCTGTGTCTCTGTAAGAGCTATATAAAATCACGGAATATTTAATAAAAAAAGAGGGATCATGATGGAGGAGCTTGGGCGAAAACTGATGCCAAAAAAAGGGGGGGGGGGGGG
>VWZK01004179.1:44977-75453 GCA_013396935.1 Baryphthengus martii
TGATGAAGACTGAGGTAAATCTGCATCTCTCCCTGCTGAGAATGGTGTCCTAAGGAACAGCTAGAGGCGTAAAAGCATAGTTTTTGGCGCTAATCTTCACTCCTGGTTATGAATTTTGGTTTTTACCATGGCAGTAGGACAGTTGTATAGAGGAAAACCAAGGCAAAATAGAAACAGAACTCATACTAAAGAAGAGATTCATTCAGAGATCTTGAGTGAAGGAAATACTTCCCCACACTTTTTTTTTTTCTTGTCAGGTTACATATCATCCCACAAAGCAATTTGCACAGCCTTTTCGATATTTCTGCTCACATGCTCGTTGTAGGTTGGGGAGGATATGTGTGTTAAGCTTATCTATGAAAAGCAGATAACATATCTACAACGTCCAGAGATGAACGTAAAGATGAATAAATGTGTGAGTGAGAAAAGTTGACAGTGGATACAAACTCAGATGCAGGTCTAAAACAACAGAGCCAATAAAACATCAGAGGAGAAGGAAGATATAGGTATCCCAATGTTAGCGATGTCTACAAGGTACTCTAAGTTTGTGGTAAGAGCACAAATGATAAAATAGCAATGTGAAAAAAGGTATCATTTAAGAAAACCATATATGTGTCTTGACCTGCAGCTGACACTACCTTTAAGTTATGCCAAAGAGTCAGCTCTGACGCTTTTATGCTACCAAAATACTTTCTCCTTCAAACAATGGAATTATCTCCTCCCACACATACCATCCTCTGGAAGTTCAATGTAACTTGGTACATACAAGGATTTGGGCAGCATTCATTTCATATTTGTAAGCTGAAGTAATAACAAGGGAAGGAGCTCTCTTCAGGAAAGATATTAAATGTTTTGTGTTACTAGAAAAAAAAAAGGAAAGAAAAAACTTGAAGATAATAAAGAAAACGGTGCAAATTGTAACAAAAAGTCTTAGAGGAAAAGTACATCCTGTAAAATGCTCTGCTCAGCCTGGTGCTTCTTGCATGTGCTTGCTCAGAAACCTTATTCAATAGGGAGGATTACTCACTTTTTAAGTGTTTTAAGTGCAGGCCTTCTTGGCTTGTGGGTTTCTACACTGCCTTTAGTTCTACGCAGTTCTTATTTTAAATCTTGACTGAGCTCACAGGTGTCATTGGGTGGTTTGTTCCCAAAGAGCATGCTTGCCTCTCAGGTCATTTTGTAGCCTAAATGTGCCAAGCAAGAGGCATTACCAAGTGGGAGATTGTAAATCTGAAGTGAAGCCTCTCAAAGGCAATGTAGTGCCTATAATTCTTTTGCTCTACTGCTTGTCTTGACATTAAGGCATCATGTCTTTCTAAAAGATATGCTATGGCTGCACAGGAAACTTCATCTTAGTGAAATATTAGTGATAAAGAGCCTATGGGCAATGTTACACAAAGGGATACACTAGATGTCACCGAGTTTTCTTTCTGACTTCAGAACAAATGAACCTACAATTCTTGTAACAAGGAACATATATGTGCCAAAACTGAACTTCTCAATGGATTTTACAGAATATTCACAAGAGGAGATGTGTCTGTATAATTACTAATATTCGCAGAGTAATTGTAATTTTAATAATAATACATGCCATTAAAAAAAAAAAAAAGTATATGCTATGTTGTGACCTTGATGCTTAATTTACCAATCTGAATTTTGAATGTCACATGCTTTCTAATGGCTTCACAGGAGCTCAAATCCATTTACAAGTTGCCTTGAACTTGAAAACAAGGGATCTCATTATAAATTAATTAAGGAAAAAAGTGAATATTCACCCAGAACATTGGGTTAAGCATATATAGATGACTCATTGAAAGAAAAAAAAAAAAAAAAAGAGGGGAAAAATAATTGTATGGGGTTTTATTTTTTATGAGTCACCATTTGTCTAGCAGACATTAGAATTTATGGTACTAATGTGTTCACAAGTGGTGAGTTAAAGAACAACTTTTTTTATTCTACCCTCTGCATTCCATGATGGGGTATTTGCCATCACTCAGCCTCAGCTGAAGGAGTAAGAGAAGACATTTCTCTCAGCCTTCAGAAACACCACCGTATCATGTATTTGTTTGAAATCACTAATGCTCAGTTCATTTGCTGTCCGTTTTTCTGCAAAACTCTACCCTTTCACCAGATTTCTAATCTACTGCTTCAGTCTGCTGCATCTGCAAAGCTCCACATTGAAGAAGGCACTCAAAGCAAAACTCCTTTATCAGTCACTATGTTTTCCTGATAGAAATCAAAAAGACTCTGAGTTTAGACATCTATACGCCAATCTAGAAATAACGAAAACCATTTTTTTTCCTCTCTCATTCACATTTAACAAATTTAAAACTGACTGTTCTGTTGGCAAAAGAGAAAGGGTGAAGGGAGTCCCTCCAGCTGTTCGCAACGATCTTGGCACAGAGAGGAGCTCACATCCAACTGCTGCAGACTGGAGAAGTCGGACTGAGGGCAGTGACATAGTCCCCCAGCAGGTCTAGCTCCCAACTGTCCCTGATTTTTTCATCAACAATTTTCATTGTTTGCCCTCTGTCTGGAGATTCCCTTCAGTAAGTATGCAGATTTGGAAAGACTATAGCTGTGTTCTTTTGCACCTCTTTCAACCCCATCCCTCATTCTCATTCACAGTCCCCTGCTCATATTTTTACAGTTTTTACCTCTATTGCTGCTTTTTGCCACAGTTTCTTTTTTCTGTCCTGTCACTTCTGCGTATTTTAATCTCACATCCAAATTTCCTAGCGTGATACGCATTTGAGAACACTTGGAGTTGATCAGGTCTTAAAAAAAAGGAGCAGAGAGTGGCAGTGTATTGACTTCTCTAGATTTACATTTCACACAGCATTCACAGGAGTCTAATTGATTTGTGGATCTTGTGAGCTCTCTTCCTCAAACAAAAAAAAAAAATAAAAATTAAAAAAAAGTGTATGCAGTCCAATTATACCCAGGGCAGTTAAGAATGACAATTTGAGTTAGAAATAATAACAGAATTCAAAACAGAAAGCAATCACCTTTTTTGGTCTGTTTCTTTTCTAAAAGAGGTCAGAGCCAACACTTCTACTAAGCTCAAGAGGAAGATTTCTCTGTCTTTATTGTCAAGTAAACACAGTTAAAATACATAAACCAGACATAAACAGACAAAATACATGGACTATTTCTAAGGCCAAATTTGGTAACCGATCACAATGAATTCACTGTTTCTAAAGGAGGGCAGAAGTTGGCCCTACAAGACATTTTCTTTTATTTAGGATTTCAGCAAGCTCTGCTGAGTTTACCAAGATCTGTTTTTTTTTGTTTTGTATACACAGAGCATCTCATACAGTGGACTAGTGTTCAATGTCTGAGATTGTATGATATTTCTGGAGTACAAATACAAACAAACCAAAAAATTCCCAGTATGTTATAAAATCCTGCCATCTGGTTTCTTTCTTTAGAATATTGCTATTGTTTAGGTGAAGATTACCACTCTGATACCAAGTAAGACCATCTTTCTAAATGCTTAATGTTTAAATATTTTAGAACACCTGCACACAGGTGGTGGCATAGCCCTGAAATTTAGATCATCATAAAACTGAACCAAACAGACAAAAAAAAAAAAAAAAGGCAAAAAGAAAACCAAAAAACACCCAACCAAAAAAAGCCCCAAACAACACTAAACTGGATGTCAGCTTAGCTGGAAAAATCTTCAGGCTTTAAAAATATCCTCTGCAGAGAAATGCAGAGAACCTAAAGCTTGAATATTTTTCCAAGCAGAAAGAAAGAATCAAGTGTTGCTAGTGCACCATTAGCTGCAGGTTGCATAGGGATGGGAATGAAGTTGAGTCCTTTGGAAGAGACAGCCCAAGAGTGACCATGCTAGAGCCAACTGTACAGTCACCCTCCAGGGCAGCTGACAAACAAGCCACGAGAAGACAGGTCTGGCTGTAACTGCTGGAAACATTCTATTCCAGAACAAAACGGTAGCAAATCATCAGCTGGAGCAGGGGGCTGACTACACCCAGAATGATTAATATTTTTATGTGTAAGGAACTGAAGGAAAGTTCTCAGACTCTGCTAACATTGACTGCTACTTCTGACTGATAATACTAGGGACGCAAAGTTCAGGAAAGTAGTTAAGGAATTGTTTTCACGAGGCCAAATGTACACTAGACACCTTTGTCCCCTTAGCTTTTATGAAACTTGTTAAGAAGCTACTGTTGCTTTCAAGGTAAAAGCTCGCTGAAGAGGGCTCTGCCTTTCTCTTGGTGGATCCTACATAACCACAGGCTCTTGGATCTCTTTAGGGGAGATTTTCTGAGGTACAGATGGGAGTTACATGCCCAATTGCCATTATCTTCCAAAGACAATTACATGCTTAACTGCCCTCTGTGCCATTTATAACCTTCCCTTTTAGAGTCAGATGTTCATGATTACATAGATTATCTACAATACGTTTCACAACAGCAGTACTTTGAGGTACTCCTTTAAAATGCTATTGGAAGGTTTGACAATATACACAAAATATAGAGTAATGATCATGTAGTCTATGGATTGTTTGTTTTAAGAAGCTGAGATTTTCATGCTAAAATAGGATACATTTTTAAGGAAACATACCCTCAGTCTAAAATATATGTAATTATGGTTTATTCTGTTGCTCCAGTGGATTAAAACATTCATTACACAAGCCACAGATAAAATGTAATCTGGGAGGTTGATGACTTTTGCAACATCACAGAAGACTAAAGGGGACCTTTGGTTGTAAACTAGTTGAGTCTGCAATAGAAAATTATGTCCGCTATGTGGTAAAAGGGTTGCTGTCACTTTCAGCTCTGGCCTTGCTTTATTTCATTTTTCCTAGTCTAGCTGGCTGTAAATCTTTGAAATTGCATAATGCCAATTAAGAAAAATAAAGAGCAAATTGAGATACCAGTATTCACAGAGGAATGCTGTTGGCTGAGGCCCCAGATATTTTTCATGTCTCCAGTGATTTGCCTGTAACTGTTCCAGGAAGTTTGGGAAAAGCTTTGCATTGACATCATGCTCCAAGTGCTGGAAAAACTTTACCCTGGGAAAGATTTGAGGCCTAGTTCAATGTCCTGGGTAACCTATCCTATGACTTCTATGGATTCTCGAGGTTAATGAATTTAGCAGAAATCTAATCCATCTGCCCCTCTTTCAAAGTTGTTTTACTTAAGGGAAAGTTAACAAATTGTTTGTGTTATTTTTCTCCTGATTTCTCTCTTCCCAAAGTCTCGGAATTATTTTTTTTCTGTTTAGTTTTTTTTTCCTCTCAGTGCAGCTGAATGACTAAACAACAATTTAAAGGGAAAGAACTGTGATTTTTAAAAAAAAAAATTAATATCCACAGTAGTTTATTCTCACTATGAAAATAAAGAGATCAAGGATGACTCTCCCTTTTGTAATTCATGGGCTTGAGACTTAGTTTCTTTATACAAATGAAACACAATAGACAAAATGACAATAGACAAAAGCTAATTCTGGAAAACAATAAATTCGGTGTGCTATTTAGCTTCAGTTCAGGAAGGTGGCCACTATAGAAGGATATAACATGTAAGAGATGGCTTCTGAGGAGTGGAAAAAGCAGCCAATGTCTGTTAGATTCAATGCTTAATCCCTCAGGAGAAGATTCAGTGGAATTTCTATTTTGAGTGGGTCTCATTTTCTAGGAATTATTGTACTTACTCTCACTTGTTAGCAAAGTGGTTGGGCTCTTCTGATACAGACTGAGTGACTCAGAATCTGGGTGATCCAGTCTCTAAGGAGGTATCAAAGACCTGGAAGCCGCACTGCTCTTCTCAAGATGCCTGCATCTCTCAATACAAGAAGAGCTAGCTGACTAGTTTAAACTGGAAGCCTTATTTTTAGATGACCAAAGTTAGTCAAGTAAGAGGTCAACTAAATAAACTATAATAATTGTCTTGCTCTTCTTTTCCAAGTTAAACCTAGCAATACGAAAGGAGCATAAAAGCTGAAAAAAACCCCCACATTTGTGAGAAGCAGCAGGAATTTTTTCTGGTAAAAGTTGGGAAAAAAAACAGGAAACACAATGACCTTGAATGTTCATAAGAAATTAACTTCTATTGCAGTTGTTTCTAAATTTGCCATTTTTTCTGACTACTTGTTCTTGAAGCACATTTTCTTCTCTATATAGTAAGGGAAAAAATGTTTTTATAACCTCTCACATTTGTCAAATTGAAACCCCAACGCCTCACTTCGCTTTGCTATTTCACAGACAAGGGTAAGCAACATCTTAGAAACGATGGTAACACTGTGTGTACTTGTTTTTAATAAAACTGTCAAGTACTAAAATCTTGTGAGTGCATAGGTGTATTTATAGATTGCTTCTCTCCAAATGGATAGGAAGAATTATTTTTAAAATCACATTCCCAAATGCTAGGGAAATAAAAATTAACTCACTACAACAAATATTATAAATGAAATGAATGTAGGTCTTGGGCAGAGACATAAACTATTGATCAGATTAAAAAAAACTAAAATAAAAAAAAGCATTCCAAATTTTATTTAAAGAAAATCTTTAAAATGTATTCTAAAAGTAACTTGATTTTAAGAAAAGCTAAAAAAAATGAACTATTAGAAACTATTTTGTTTCCTTTTGGATTTGGTGTGGTTTTTTACTGTTGTATCAACTTTACTCAGGAAAGATAATCTACTATTAACATTTCAGAGTATGTCATAACCCTTACTCGACTTCAAAAACAGAGGTAAGCAATATTTATTTCTTTAGAAGATAAGCAAACTCAGATATAGACAAATTATACCAAATATGTTAAGTTCAAGTATTTGCATCTAGTACACAAGTACTTAAAATCACTTTTAGAAATACTGACTACAAAAACCCCAGTGAATTTAACCAGGAGAAGAGTCCAGGGGTTACATCTGCAACAGTATTTAGGCCACTAAATCACACCAGCTATTTTAGTGGAAGTTGGATGCTTTACATACATTTAAGGATATGGTTATAAAACTGCAAAAGCATATTAAGTACCATATTCCATAAAAATCCTGATAACGTGTAAAAATAGATGGCCCTAATTAGTTAGTCAGATTTACTCTAGAAGCCTGCAATAGCAGCTATACTTTTGGACCCTTTGCAATAGATGTACAGCGGCCATCAGGTTAATCAACCATTACCTGAAGCTGAAAGCGTCAAAGAAAGGGTATCTATCTCAGGCATATCCTCAAAAGATAATTTAGCTCATATCTTCAAATAAGGTTTTAAACTTTGAGTAATTTCTTAGTCAGAAACCCAAGTCAAGTTAACCACTTGCCTTCACACAATGAGGTTATTTTCTGCATTTATCAAATCCAAAAGCCACACTTGTACTACTATGCTTGCAGACAGCCAATAAACCCATCCAACTTACACACAGTCACCAGAACCCCCATACATGTTTTCTTGCTCTGTATCAACTCCATAAATGCTAAGAGAGGGGGCCTAAACCGTATGCTTCACTGTGATTCTTCTGAAAGGATCAATTAATACTTCTAGATGTTTTTCATTTCAATATTAGTGGCAATGAGAAGCTGAAAATGCTCAGCTCAAGGCTGAAGATTCTCATAGACTTTAAGGACACTTCAGCTTTAACAGTAGAAGTAATCTGGCTCAATGTAGATGTCAACACAATTAATCATCCTGGGTTCCCTTGACAGCCAATGGAGATCTAGTCTGGACAGTGGAGTTCAGGTTGCGATTCGTATCATCATAAAGTACATACTCAAAATAGGTCAGAGAAACCATGCCCTAATAAGGCCTGTTTCTCTTCATAGACCACAGATAGAGCCTAAGATGATGAACTCAGTTGAAGATAGCTGCTAAAATTAATCCCTGCCTGCATTATGTAATACAACTTTTGTGGGTGCAGTCTATTTTTCCCAGTGTCCTGTTTTCTGAAGGAAAGGATGAAGAATGTTCTAGTATAAATGTCTTTAAGCCTAGACCCTTGCAGATTTACCTATAAAATATATTAAAAAACTTTATCTGTTTTAGGGTTACATTAAAAAGTAGTATAAAGAGACTCTGAATAATCAAGGTCTTCAAAGAAAAAAAGAAGTAAAAATTAGTCATGGAATTTCAAAAGCAAAGGGGTTTGAATGTCTAATGGAAATTGAGCAAGCATATACCTTGCATTTCTTTGAAAGCCTAAATATTAGTAAAGGAAAAATCAGATCACGAAAATGTTGGCATTTCTTACTTTTTCTTTATTGAAAAGAGAATGTAGCAAAACCAGCTAGTTCTCCTTTAGCAAATGTGTTAATTTAAAGTTGTTCTTTCATTCACTCCATCATATTTTATGTCCAGAGAAAGAATTACATTCCAGTAGTCACATTCGATTCACTTCAGGTTTTTTCAGTGCACATAAATCCACACTTACGCAACCTCTGACCGCCGATTTTGCAAAATAAAACTCACAGGAGCACCATTTAAAATCTTAAAAATAATTGCTTGTGTTACACTCCAACTACACAATATTAAGCTCTGTCCATTAAGAAGTTTCTAAAGAGATGCTGATAGGAAGATTTACAACAAATACCTTCACTAATAAAAAAACTCAAAAAGTGTATGTATTTATCTTTACATTAGTCTGTCTCCTTCAACAGGAAACGTTATAGAACTACGATTACCAGGCACTGAGGGGGTTTTTTAACATGTAAAATAGAGAAGAGAGAGGACAAGCTGTGGTGAGGAAAATGCAAGCATTGTACAACTCACCAGACCTCCTGTCCCAGAGAGATTTATTTATTGGAAATTATGGCGAGAGGAAAAAGACTAAATAACTTTAAGTCCCTAGTTATTATGTCATATGTAGCTGCATAGTACAATATAGCCACAATCTGCTGTTTTGTAAACCGAGCTGTCAAACACTTGTTATTTTAAAGCTGCAGCTTTTCAAGGTCCTCCGACAGCCAGTGGTCCCAGCTCTCAGCCTGATTCATGGCTGGCTCTGAGACAGAGGAAGTTCGCGTCTGCTATAATCTAAACACTTTGCAAATGGAGCATTGGAACAGTGGTGAAAGAAGAAAATAGCCTAAACCCTATAACCCAGACAAAAATCCTGCAAAGCTTCTGGGGAGAAGAGAAAGGAAATAAGTACAACAGCATAGTCTGCAAGATCAGCAAATGTATTAACATGATTTTATTTCCAAAACTCTCAGAGTTTCAGGCAGGGGGAAGAAGTTGATTTTAAGCCACTTAGCTGAAAAGCAGTGAAAATTAGTCTCCGTCAGAAATATGGAAACAATGTCCCAGATGTGTACTTCTGTAACATCTGTATTTTCCATTTCAAGTATAAATACAATAAGGTTGGTTGTAGAAGGATTTGTCCTTCTCTTCCCCTCCCTCCCACCCCTGAGAGCTGTGCCTAGCCGTTAAATTCAGATCAGCGCAGGCTTATAAAGCATAAAGAGATGTGGGTAATTTCCACTGCACTGAACTCTAGATCTCCTGTTTCAGACAGTAAAGGGAAGATGTATTCCTGGACTGTGATAATGTACCCCCATAATATTGAGATAACAAAATCAAGACACATTTACTGCTTATTCTTTCTTAAAGGCAAAAAATGTACAAATTCAGGGGAAAAAAAAAATAAAATCAAAAGCTTCCTAATTAAGTAAAAGTACATGTATGATATAATAACCTATTATTTCCCTATTAATTTCCCTTTTTCCCCTAATTAATGTTCTCCCACATTTGCAGCCTTCCTTGTCTCCAGCATAAATGTGCATATTACCTGTCTAAGCCTCATTTTCCATTCCCCTCCTACCAGCTTGCATAGAGCAACCCTCATCAAATCACTCTGCCAGGATATAACAGAGGCCTTACATCTGTTCCTTTACAGCTTGATCTGACCAAATGTAGAAGATGCGTATTTTAATTACTCACATATACCTTGTTATACATATATGTAGCCTCAGGATAGCATTCTAGCTACAAGTTTCTCTCAAATGTCAGGAAAAAATATGTTTCTGGATGAAAACTTGGTAATGCTGTCCTACCAGACCTTATGGCAACATAAATCAAATGTATTTTTGTGCTTTGTGTCTGGTGAGCTACAGCTCACTTCTTTAACATTTGTTTTATAGACAGTAACACAATACAGCAGGGATTGTTGCAAAAGGGAAGCATTCATGAGCAAAAATAGTAGTATAGTTTGTATACATTCTGTGCAAAAAGACACCATGCTGAAGATTTTGGCAATTTACTTGAAATGTTTAGAGCAGCCATAACACTTGTCTTTCAAAAAAAATGATTTTTGGGCAGCTGGAATTTATATACGTTGCCTGGAATTTGTGGAAGAATTGATCTGGTGGTTCATGGCCATCAGAAAGCTAGATGTTTTAAAGTAGAACTATGAAGAATATGAAAAGTAGGCTCACAAAGTATCTGCAAACTTGTGCCAGCATTACTGCCTTTGACATTAGGCAAAGGAAATACTTTTACAGATTTCAGGTTTAAAACTGAAATAATTAAATCTTCCTCCGCTCATCAAAAAAAAAAAATACAATTGTCTGCTGTTGGTCTGAAGAACTGCATCAAGTGAATGTCAATTTTAATCTCATGGTGAAAGTGTTAAATTATTGCCATCTAAGTTATCTGGCAATATTACATGAAATCCCACCACATTTTAATAATTATTCTTATGTTTTGGATGGAAATACTACGTGCATTACGACTTGGAAGTGTTTATGTGCAATTAGAGCCCCGAGAAATACAACAACTTAACTACATTCAATTGGACGGAGGGGAAGCTACTATCTCTGAAATAGTTTGTGTCCTTTTGTGCATCTGTGTATGTACCCATGTGCATACAAAAGGAAATTTTTCTCATTCATGCTGTGTTAAAATACGAGAAACTCCTTTACAATTTAAACAGAAAATATATCTAAATGTTCTAAATTAATCTCAAACCCTTTCTCAAATCTCAAAAAATTTTTGGAGTGCATGTAAAAGAACAAATCTGTCCTGATCACCAGAATTCCTTCCTTGAATTTCTTTCTTCTCTTTTACAATACTGACATGGATTTGTTATCAATTCCCTGTCTTTACAATGCACTGGATGGTATTTTTCAGATTCCCAAACTGTACAAATCAGAAATCTTTGCTGTAGAAAGAAACAGTAATTTTTCATTTGGGAGTGCGAAACTCATGACAAACGCTACAAAGCTCATAAGACCACATCACTGAAGTTGGACTGACAAAGCCACATGGAGATGTTTTCAGTACAAATGATATTAAAGGTATTTATAAACTTAAATAGAGAAATGACAAAAGCAGGGAAAAGTAATAGCAAAGTCTCAAATACTTAGGAAATGATAAATTTCTTTTTAGGGATTTTTAAAGAAAAAAAAAGTTTCCATTTCTTTTCTATAAAGCTCAATAAGCTCCATCAGGTAATACTGCACTATTTCTAAATGGCCTGCGGCTCACTATCTCGTCATAGTTCCTCCCCTGGGATGGCACTGACCACCCCTAGTCAAGAAGTTACTTAGTGTATTTGTGTCATTTGTGCTCGAACAATCAGGCACATTGCCCTTGGCCCCACAAAATTAACAGTGTCATAAGTGCCGAGGAGTTGAAATCAAGGAAAGGAAGAGAAATGCCACTAACTCTGCTATTCTCTGACTTCATGATTTCTGTCCAGAAAGCAGGCTAAGAATTGCAAATACAACCAAAGTTATGTTCCCAAGTCCTGTTTCAGTACCTAACTTTCCATCAGAACCCATGAGCTGGGCATGCAGAGGAGATTTAAGTGCTCTTCTATTCTTCCTTGGGAGTCTGACCTACCTTTCAAGAAAGCAGAAATGGAGCCCCTGAGGTGTTCCTTTCCTTTTTCCTGCTCTTGGTGAATAGAAAAGTTACCCAGGCTGTAGGAAGTAGGGTTCAGTGCCCTCTTTTGCCAAAGGAGTTTTTGGTCCCACTCTGTATGCTAATAATATACCTTAAATTGTCTGGCAACAAATGATCACCAATAGCAGCACACCCTAATGTTAGTTATTCTGTTTTGCAAGGGCTCACTGTTTGTTTTTTTCTGAACAAAAACTGAGACTTAGGTCTCTAACTATAATATCAGTGTAGTCCGTTTCTGCAAGAATATCCCCTTTGTTTCCCTGTGCTGATTTAATTATTCAGCAAGACATTGATAGCAGCTGAAACCTTGAGATTTAAGAGTCCTCTCACAGCACAGAAGAAACCATCTCATTGCAAAACTACCAAAATCCTCTCTTCCAAATGGCGGCAGACATGGACAGTTCTGTGAATGCCTAGAAGCTCACTTTTGGAGAAATTTAATGACAGGAAATTAAACAATGATATAGGATCAGATAGAAAATAGGGAGGAAACTTGACAATCAGGAAAATTAAAAAAAAAAATCCTATCCATCTTACTTAGACATCTGAGATGTCTACAGGTATCCAAGATTTATGTCTTTAACCAGAACTGTCTTCCTTAGCCAGTGTTGTCCCAATCCCTGCATTTACTGAGGTGACATGTATCTCCTGCCTTATTTTCTTCTGCAATTCTGCTGGCTGCATATAGGTGACTAATCTATGGCAAGCCAAGAATTTCTCTACACTCTTGTTAACTATCGAGTCGATACTGTGGTCTAAACTTACATTTCTAGTAACATTTGAAGCACACTTAAAGCTGACAAAGAACACAGAACTGAGATGTCCTGGTGTGGCAGCTGGAGGCAAAGCAGGTATCCTAAGACATTTCAAATTGTCTTGTGTTTTGACAATATATCCGAACCCTGGATGGGACTAATCCACATATAGATACCCTAGAGGCATACACCTAAATATGGGGTTCAATCAGTGACAATAAATCCTACTGAAGAGTCACAGACTCTGAATCTGCAACATAACCCAGTGGAGTTCCTTGGGATCCACCCAAGAATCCCTTCTTCCCTAACAGGGGCCACTTATGGAATCAGTAACTGAAGGAAGGAGAGAATAAAATCCTAAGAGAAGATACCTGTAAACTTATTCCTTACCTAGAATACAAGAACAAAGTGGTAATGTTAGTGATTCTTAAGGTTTTAGATCAAATAAATTACCTTTTTGGGTTTACATGTTTTGGAACTAGCATTGACTGTGATTTCACATCTATGGCCTGAAAATCTGTGTCATCATAATGAATATTACAAATAAGGTTTACCAGCGAAGGCCTAACCTTGTAAACAAGTCTTGTTTACACAAGAAGACAATTGGGCTCTTCTTTTGTTTCAGAGTTTACATGGTCAAAGGCTGAGATCATTACTTTTGAAATGTGATGACTGGAAGACACAGTCAGTACCCTCGTGAAGTTTTGACAATGAATCCTGTAAATAATGCCCACAACAGAAATGCATAGTGTCTCCAAAGAAACAGTTACGATGTATTGTGTTTGAATAATGATTCACAATGTTTTACCATCATCTGTTTACATAATAAGTTATTTGAAACATTTCAAAATACGGTGTATGCATTTTTACGATTGTCTTAAGTGCACAGAAGGGAATTGCCACAGCCTAGCTTCATAAACTTTGTCAACCTTTCCTGGAGACTGTTTTTTTATCCCCATCCTCTTCTGCTCAAACAAAAACGTGAAGGAAACAGAACGCACAAATAAAACTACATTAAAATAGTCCCATGTGTCTGGCTAAAACAAAAGACAGGAAATTCTTAAAGTGTGGTTATAAACTGAAAAATGCCTATAAACATGGCTTCCTAGAGTCCTAGGTTTATGTATTCATAATTATTCTACTATCAACATTTTCTTTGTTTATATAGATACAAATGCCATTGGTCCAAGTGCCAAGACCACATTCTTAGTCAGAGATCTGGAACACAAGCCCTGCTGCCACTGGCTTCTTCAGCATTTAAAGAGGGAACTGCATGAAGTCCCTAGATTTCAGCTCCTAGACATTTTATGATTTAAGTACATTTCTAATCTTCAGCCATATCTCATTGTGGAGACTGAGGTCCAGATTCACCTTTAAAGAATTACGTGATAAATCTCAATGAACTCAAGAGATGACAGGATGATAAAAGGCACTGCACTTCAGGTAAAAGTGATCATCACTTTCCAAGTGCTCTGACAAGGGACCTTATCCTTGTTGCCCACCGGAAGATCCAGAAAGGGGCTGAGGTGTTCATAGAACCAGGCAGTGCAACATCTGCCTAGATTTCAGACATCTAATCCAGAAAATAGAAACCAAACCCAAGAGTAGATATTTGTTACAGAAAATATGTGACAGGTTAAGTATTTGAGGGCATTGACTCAAAGAAAATGCAAACTTTGCAGAGGTATCTAACTCGTAACTCACAAGACTGAAACTCAAATGCTATCACCCTAGGGAGTTTAGGCACTCAGTGTCACAGCTGAAAACTGCAGTTGTTCTATCCAGGAAGCATCAACAGACCGTTAGGGACATTCACCTCTTCTTCAAAGGTTCAAGCTTTTTGTAAAACTGATGAAAGTGGTAACAATGCTACATAGGATTAGTCCTAGTTCTACCATTTAATGAATAATAAACATGAAAGTTTTCGGGGGCAAAGACAAAGGCCAGAAATCAGCTTGCTCTACACAGATTCCCTCTTTACTTATCTATCTCTGTGAATCTTTTGCAGCTGGACTGCACATGAGCTGCCCAGCTATGAAGGCTAGGACGCTGTGGGTAAGGTGTGCTTCCTCAGAAATGAGACGTCGAAATATCTGAGATCAAAGATGGGAGTGTGTGTGTGGAAAAGCCGCCTACTTCTGAAACGCTCATGGTTTTATTGGAGCGTACTCATAGAATGGGTTGGGTTGGAAGAGATTTCAAAAATCTTTTATGAAGAAGCAAGCAATTACAATTAAATTGTGCACTAAATGAACATAGCTATAGCTGGAAGTCTGTTCCAGTTCCAAAAAGTCTTTTTAAATTATTTTTTTTTAAATGTGGAACACTTCTGAATTCTTCATTTTTTTTTCAAAAAGACTTTCTGACATGTATCATACGCTTTAAAGTTTATTAATGTATTTCTCATGCAGTTGCATTCTTAAGGCAAAAAGATCAAAAGGATAGATAGGTTCAGAGCACAAGCCGTAAACTAGTTAGATTTCAAGATGATTGACAATATTTGAATCCTGTTCTGACAAACTCTACAAATGACTAAAGAAGAAGGATTCTTCAGTTTTCTCTTTTAAACAAATTTCTACCACAGGACTAGGTATATCCTATGGCAAAGGGAAGGGTTTAGGCTCTGCACAGATATACAGCATCACAGTGTCTCACAAAAGAAAAGCACGTACACCATCCTGAATACAACTTCTAGTAAATCCAAGTGCATGGTGCTAAAACTACTCTTCTATCCTACTTCAGTTTCTATCTATTCAGCCTCTGGGTGGATCTTTTTACTCCAGCCATGTATTCTCTTGATAGTTCGCCAGCACAGTGAATTTGGGAATGGAAATACCAGTCATGACTGTATCAGTGGAGTCTGTGCACAGTGTTGGAACACATATTTTCCTATATGATGGTAAATTTCTTGGTATAGAACTTCCTTTTGGTTAATTATTGAAAACTGTCAATGTAATGTGTTATAACATGTAGCAGTTCATGAGAAAACTGTCTTTTCTGTGGCCAGCAGTTACTTAGACACTTGCAGAGCATCCAGTTTATACATGAAAAGGAACTAGTTTGTCTTCTTAAGTTAACAAGCTGATCATTTCACCTGCCAGGATCTTTCATAATAGTATATTTTATTTTCTTGTGGGAAAACAAAAATAAATAAATAATTCAATCACAAAAACTAGAATCCCTCATCAATTTAATACTGAATGTGTCATGAAATTCAGATGGTGGTTCAGAAGGTTACACACCTCCTATCATTCAGTACGGAAACCTACAGAGCTTTTTAGTAATTTCTGTGAGACCCTCTGGGCTTCACACCTCTTTCATTACATAAATTTTACCTTTCTGCTTCAGTTCCCTTGCAGCATATAGGTCTTTCCTGGAAACACCCAAGCACGATGATATTTGACTTTAATGTTAGAACATTTTCCCATTGAAATTTACCCAAATATTCATTTCCTCTCTAGTCTTGGTGTTTATATGCATCAAAGACTTGAAGACAGTTATCGTGTTCCTTCTTATGCATCATTTAGTTAACTTACAGTATACATATTTTGCACCTTTAATCATCTTCATAAATCATTTTCTCTATATCCCTTAATCACGCACGTTAGTCCTCTCTGAACTCCCTCCAATATCAAAACCTTCTGTTTATTCTTTCAGATTCTTTGTTTTAAGGAGCTCACATTTTTAAAGTTATAAACATAACATAATATTTTGAAATATAGGCTTGTGCTTCTTTTCCATTTCTATTTTAAGACTAAAGAAAAAAGTGAAGACAGAGAGACAAGAAATAAAAATGATAACCCTTAAATATTCATAAGAGCCTGAAAGTTTTCCAGAAGGTTCACAAGAACATTCCTGTTCATATAAAAATGAGTCCTCAAGTTTCAAATACCTTAAAGACACTAAATTTCCCTCCTATATTCTTTCACCTGCAGTTTCATTCCTCAATCTAGTGTCACAATGAGAGTCACGCGCTGTACCAGTGCTGATGACATCTTAAAGGACAGGTCTGTGACCAAATTTGAAGCATCCCTACTGTCAGCACACAAAACGTCCTGCACTGCATGTGCTGCAGTGCTGTGAACCTGGGTTTGTACCAACCTACTAAAAAACTTGATTTCACCCGTCACTGTTTGAACCAGAGAACATTTCGGACTCTAGGTGCGGTTGGACAAGCCAAAGAACCGCATCAAATAGAGTCGGTGAATATCACAATAGATAAACACAGTTTGGAAAAAACTTTACTTCCCAATGTCTCTGCAGGAATAAAAAACCACAAGTGTGGCATTCAAGTAGAGGTTTTATAAGGAGGATAAACTGACCCTCAGAGTCAGAAATTTGTTTTCTTTGCTTTTCTGCAAGTACAGAGAGTCATACACACAGACACAAAATAAAATAAACAAACTCAAACCTTTTAAAGAGCCTTAATTATCATCATAAAAGGACTGGCAAAAATAAAAGTAGACTTGGCTTTTGACCAGGCCACAGCTAGCAGTTTACAACTAAAGCTATGTTGTAGCGTAGCACAGTAATGCATATTGTAGTAAAGGGAGAATAAAGTGAGGTAAAAATGTGTATTAAGCATACATCGAGTACACCTGGAACTTCATTACACCTAATTCTAAGTGTTCAAGAATAGTAAATAGTTAACAGTGATGGAGAAGGAAATATTAGAAAAGTAATCAAAAAAGACTCCTAAAGGATTAAAGAAAACGATACATAAATCAGAGGGCTAAAAAACAGGTAAGAAGAGCAAAATTAAGATATTACAGAAGATGACAAAATTGCAAAAATGTTTTCAAAACTGTAAGAACAAAATGTCACTGAAGAACTCAGTTAAAGAGGAATAGTCCTTACGCGATGAGGCAGAAAGGGCTGGAAAATTTAAATAAATTCTTCACATTGCTTATCAGAAAGAAAAATTGTAGGCAGATGGCAGAGCTGTACAAATACAGGTATACCGTTCCTGAGGCAGACAGAAGGAAAAAACACTGAAGGAAACAGAGAACGTATCTGAAATATTCCAGGTGACAATCTTAGCATGTATCAGATGAAACAGTTCCTCAACGTTACAGCATATCCACTTCAGAATTCACAGAAAGGGACAAAACTAGCACCACTCTTCACAGTAGTAATTTAAATCATGTCATTGTTCAAGTAACTTTTTCCTTATGGAAGACTTGACTTTGAAATCAACCAGGCTGTTCTCACATAGGTGACAGCAGGGGCCTATGGAGAAAAGGAAGTTTCAGTGGATTTAAAGAAAAAAACTAGTGGAGCTGTGCAAGAAAAGACCTGGTGTAATTCTTATCATAGCATGTCCCTAAAAAAAAAATCAAGGACTGTATTCAACTTAAAGAAATAATGTCTCCCTCTGGCATATGGAATGAAAATTCATTTTCTTCAAGTCCAAACATAAAAATACAGTGTTATAGGAGCAATGTATTACAAAAGCAATAGACCATAGCTAAACTCAGTGAATTATGGAGCCATGGCTATTGCAGGAAGAGTGAGAGAATCTTCCAATAAAACCCAAAAGTTTCAACTCTGAACAGAATTATGAACTCTTCTAACTTGAATTGGAGTTTAAACTCCTAAAAGTAGCCATCATTCAATGTTAAAGGTAACCATCTTCAACATTTTTAGCTACATCTGTGAAGAAGTTCTGTCACTTCAGTCTAAAAAATTCAAAACACAGACACGTATTTTCAGCAAAAACAAAGCCAAAGTCAGCAGTAATTTTAATTCTCTTCACTGAATATTGTTTTGGCCATAAGAGCATGTGTAAAATGGATGTGGCTGTAACCACAATAGCCCAGGGATATATAGGGTTTATTGGGTGAACAATTTGCCAAGGAAGCGTTCGCATGCCTGAAAGACTGCTTGCTTCCAGCTGTAGTGCTTCCTGTAGCAAAAGTATTTCTCCTTCCTTACCTTACTCTTCTGTAAAAAGCTTAGATTGGGAAGCAACAAGACAGCTATGAAGTCTTTCATGAAAGAAGTTCCAGCAGAGCATAAATACTAGAGCAATTCAACTTTGGGTCCCTGAAAATGAGACAGGAGTTCTGGAGACTCCTCCCTGCTCTGCAGGTCTGCAGGAGCCCTGCTCTCTCCTGGCCTGGGCAGGAGTCTCAGTTCTGCTTCCTGGCTGAAAGACAGGCCAGGAGAGGCGTATGGATATTTCTTTTCTGCTTGTTGCCTGAAAACCTCCTCTGGGAAGAGGAGATTCATACTGGCTGGATGTATCTTTCTGCATCTACGCAGAGGCACAGAAAGGGGCTGTCTGGAAAGTTCCCGCATGCAGGGAGGTGGGAAACTGGCATGGGCTATTTGATTTCACCTTTGCTCAGAAAAGACTTTGAACTTTCTTATAGAGTCACTTCAAAAAAAGGTGACTCCACAATCAATCTTTCCATCAGAGGAATGACTCCAACTTCCAAACTTTTAACCAGACAATTAGCAATTGTCAAGAGCAGTTCAAAGACAGAGTAAGGCAGTGATTACAAGCAACTGCTAAGATATTAACTGTACACAAGGTCAGTTTTAATCTAACACTTTTAAAATCCTTGGCGTTGATCTAAATAACTTGGAAACACAATAGCTGCAAAGCAAATAAATACCTAAGCATAAGTCTGTCTCGTCTCCACTGAGATAAAAAAAGTATGTTTCTGCTCTGCAAAGTAAAACATCGATAAATACAAACCATGTCTCTGCAGACAAGGATTATTCAGAGGAAGCATGATTATCAGAAGCCATTCCTAAACAAAAAAAAACCAAAACAAAACAAGAGAAACCCAGCTCTCTCTCCAGAGCCATCTCCAGATAACAAAATATTAAGAAAGCAAAAAACCCCAGCATTTTCCTTTTCAGTCTGTTAGCAAGTCGGTTGATCTGTAAGGGATAACTGCATGTTTAAAAACTATAGCAATAAGAACTAACAAGAAAAGGGTTTATCATCAGCCTGAGACAAAAAAAAAAATCAGGTGAAGCATTTCTTAATGATAAATGCCTGAAACAAAATAATTAAAAGCTGAAGCTATCAAACAATTCCTGTTGGTATTTCTGATATACTTTTTCAGGATAGATTCACAAGTGGTCTAAACCATCTATTCAGAAAATTAAGAAAGGGCAGTTGCCTCCTTTTACTCAGTATATGCCAGAAGTTACACACTCAGCTAGTCAAACACTCATGTACTGCACGAAGTTGATGCTTCCAACTAGCTCCACCTCCTTCATTCAAAGACTACCATTTTCAAGAGTAAATTTCTCTGTATCTCACCCACTACAGCAGATTCCTTTCCTACAAATAACTAATGAGCCAAAAAATGATGTACATACAATAGCCCGAAAATTCACCTGAGAGACTGCTTGGCTTTATTCCCTGGTACAATCGGCATTTCTGTTTCCATAGAAAATGACAACTTCTGCACAGGGACTGACACTCACTGTTTCTGTGGGAGTGAGGAGAAAGAAATATTTGAGTATAATTCACCCAAACGTTATGTGAATGCTCTGATTACTGGACTGAGAGACTACTAGCACTTCCTCCTCTAGCAATTCGCGTAATTCGCTCCACCCCATATTATACCATCTCCTTGCTGTGTAACTGTCTTTTATTTCATACAGTAGTTTCTGCTAGAATTTCACTTCCAGTTTGGTTTTGTTTGTTTGTTTTTCATTTGCCAAAACCCTGAGAAGAAAAGATACTTTGGATTCATATGTAAATAGTTTATGTAGCTGTCAATGAAACAAAAACCCCAGATGCTTTAGAGAGAACTGACCTCTTCTGGTCACGCCCTTTTCTTCATCCTAATTATTCTTCCTGTCCTACTGCAAGATTTTAGTGAAAACACTATTTATTTAAAATGAGTATTTTGCATTAAGAGCAGAGGTAAAAATTTGTTCAATTTGAATGCTGCTTCTTGACTCACCTATTATCTGAGGCTCCTAAATAGGTCTTCATGAACTCTTCATCCTCTGTTGAAAGAGAAGGTTGAAATTGGGAGATAGGTTACACTTGTTAGTGGGCATTTTGGGGGTTTACGTTAGTTTAAAAGCTTTTAACCTGCCTAATTGTAGCTAATTCGTACCATTTGGGGGACACAGCAGAGAAGATGTGATTTTCTCCCTCATGGAATGGTCACAGAGTGTGTGTGGGATACCAAAGTCTAGAAGGATATTTGTGATTGTGATCCATTCTCGTTACCTGTTTCCATTCTAGTTAGCATCAGTACAGAGTTTTACATGATATGAATGAATATTTAAAGTTAAATTATAGCTTGCAGTGGTAAATTACAACTAGATGTGACCAAGAGAGGATTAAACCCTTCATTTTTCTTAAGAGCTCAGATGGTTGGAGTAATTGGATGATAGCTGTAGGGCATCTTTTTGGTCTATAATTAGGTCATTTCTTTCTCATCCCCTCATAGTATGTATAATTACAAATTAATTTGAAATCCCACTGCGAGTAAAGAAAATCAGTTTAATATAATGGAAGTGCAAAAGCCACAGGATATTATTTTTTAAAAGATTTTTAGTGTTTATGCCAAAATACTCAATCTGGCCCAAAGCCATATCACTACAGACTGCAGGGCTCACATTTAGTTTCTTTAACTTTGATATAGACATAGAAAAACAGTCTTCCTTAAAATAAATGATACTTCATAGCACCACACTTTGCTCCAGTATCTGTCAGCAGGTGACTACAGTACAAACGGTTGGGGCAAAAAACCTGAAAACCAATCGTAAGAGTTTTGCTGGGCAAAAGTACTGTCAGAGGACTTTACAGGCAGCTCTAAACAAGGTGATCTCGTCAGTTATTTTATTCTTTAGTCCTCCTAATATCTGCTTGAGATTTAAAATGTAATTTTCTGCTTTTACCCCAGAAGTGTGAAGTGTTGCACAGCCTACCTGCTTCCGCATGCTGCAGGAGCTCACCGATTGCATCTCCTGGCTGAGGTTCCGCTTCCCTTCCTTTATCACAACGCTGCGGTCGGATGCGTTAGACCTCTTGCCTGCCTTACCGCCGACACAGGTAAAAACATGCACTCCTGACAAACAGATAACCCCAACCAGGTCTGCAGAGACAATGTTTTGACTTGCTGAACTTCCTGTTTCACTCAAGGGACAAACGCGTTTTCATCTCTTCCCAGAAATCTTGAAAGGGGTCGGCGAGAGGGTCCCAGGTGTGATCTGAGCGCTGGGGATGTCGGCAGGGAGCCGGGGGCCACGTGGGGTGTGCCGTGGAGGGGGAAGAGCAGAAGAAAAGACCGTCGGAGCAGAGAACAAGAGTATCAGGATTTGATCGTATTTGTAGGTGTGTTGTAAAAACTGCAGAACATCCCATGCCGTTAGCATGATAAGATTAGACTTCTGGCAGCAAAAAACAGAAAAAAGAGAGAGAATAAAAAAAAAGAATGGAACTGCTTAGATATAAGTTCCAAAGTTCATTTAAGAGGGTTCTTTATTGCATAGCTCCAAAGTTAAGATGTGCTGGGGCATGTGAAAAAAAATAAGGAGGTGTTAAAAAGCTACCAAACTTCTTCGTTTTCAAAACCAGTTCAAAGTCCTAGTCCTGGATTGTTCACACTGTGTGACCTCGAGGCCTATTTGTGATGCCATAAAAACTGTATTCAGGAAGGAAGGAAGAGATTATCAAAAAAGAAAGAACTTCATTTTACTCTAATAATGTCTTGATAGCAATAATCTTTTTCTTTTACAGAAAACCTTTCATTTGAGAATCTCATCATATTTTTCAGATTTTAAATGAATAAATAAAAGAAATCACAACAGCACAGGAAAAACCTGGAGCAACCAGCTAGAAAGAAGTAGAGAAAGAAATTTGGATGTGCTTATTGCTCACAGAAGAGATAGGAGACAATAAGATAACCTAGTCTTCTCAATCCAGAAAAAAACCCAAACCTAGACATGTTAATAGGATATATCCATCCATATGTTTCTGGAGCGGTAATGTTACTCTGAAATTTTTTAAACCAGAAATATTTTTAAATTACCACATGAAACCGAATAGGTAAACCAGTTATTTTTACATTTTCATTGGAAAAATATTTTTTTTAAATTCTAAGGGAAAAATAACATTTTTTCAACTAAATCTCATTTTCTACTTGGAAAATTTTGCATTATAATATTTGCAACCTCCTCTAGGTAGCTTCTAGGCCCAAACATACACATGAAGGTAACATCAAAAGCAAATAAATATGTGGATGAAAGAATTACCTGCTCTGATTTTTCTTGCTGCTATAATTTGAAATCTATATTAATTTTAAAAATAGATTTTACGTTTGCCATAAAAATAATATACCTGGGTGATTAGTCTTCTGTAGGGAAATATCTACCATACAAATCTACTACATAGAGATATTCATTTACCCTGCTATGACTTTTCAAAGTAAATTATTCTGATTAACAGAGGCTAGAGGCTATCAGTTGGAGTTCTGATATAAAAATAAATAAAAGGGCCAAACCAGAATAATTATTGGTTTGTTTAAACTCAATTTCTTAAGATTTTTTAATCTCTCTAAACCACAATTTTAAAAAAATGGGTGGTCTCAAACTAGCTTCTAGATAGTAGAATTTAAATTATGTGAGTAGTAAATTAACTTTCCCTCTAAATCTTTACAACTCTGTTTGCTATGTAAATAATTCATGACATTTTATTTATACCAGATTAGTGGGAAACAGAAACCCATAATACGATATTTCTCTTCTTTTCTTATTATTTTCTGTGCCTTAACGCTAACAATAAATATTCCATTGTCATATGCATTTATAAGATAGAAAAAACATTTATCCCTACTGTGAAGTTGCCCTATAATCATTCCCCTGTTCAGGAATATACTAATGCACTTAGAGCAAATAAATCCTGCTCACAGTTTGCCCACACTCCACCCCTCAGGATGCCACCAGAGAGGTGCAACATTCACCTCAAACCTCAAAACCACTTGAATAAAATCTTGTTTTGATGCGTTCCTGACCCCCAGGCCATGCTCACAACAGTTCACAAATGCAACTTGAGGTTTTGTACGCATCTGGGAAATCTGTGGTCTCTCAACCCTTAAAGTTTCCCAGGTAGTATCCTCCCCACTTCCTTCCACCTTTGCTTGGTTCAGATGCCTGGAGAAAAAAAAAGATGGTGACGGTAATTTAGAAATATAGCGCCTAAAAATGTTCTGGTGTGGTAAGGAGTGAGAGGACATTATAAAAAAAGAGCTGAATGGAGAATTGAATTCTACTTGCAGCAAACGTGAAACTTAAGTTCCTTTGTGTTCCACATGAACTAAAAAAACTTAA
Source organism: Baryphthengus martii (assembly GCA_013396935.1). NCBI lineage: Eukaryota > Metazoa > Chordata > Aves > Coraciiformes > Momotidae > Baryphthengus > Baryphthengus martii. The sequence goes on from VWZK01004179.1 coordinate 68,906, forward strand.
GAACATTTTTTCCTAAAATACGGGATTGTGGTAGATACCTGTTTTCTTCTCAGCAGCTGGTATAAGTGAAAGAAGGAGGAGCTATAGGTCCCTGATCTACTTGATACAAATGGTTTTCTTCAGCTTATGTCTGCCTGAATCAGGACTTTTTCCATGCATGGCACTGCGGGAACCACCCACTGTAAATCCTGGGCATTGGTTCTTGCTTCAGTGAAATCTGCTTCTCAGAATTATTTTATTTTTGACACGTGTTACTTTCCCAGCCACTCTCTCTATGCTGTTTCGGGCAAGATTTTCTACAGCATTTCTAGGTGGAACCATTTCAAGAAACTACTCAAATAAGTAAACCAGATTCTGAGAGACTGAAAGTGATTTTCCAACTTATAAGTCATGATAGTCACCTCTGTGATGATATTTTGAAGCCTCAGTAAAAGTTACATTCCTTAGTCAGGATTGGAACAGAATATACTGCTCTAGCACCAAAGATGCTAGAGGTTGTAACATTTTCCTAGATGTGAGTTTAAACACTCATTGGCGTGGCTGGCTGAATCCTCAATCCCAGTGATGAGCCAACCCTGGGTCACTGGGTAGAACAAGAGTTTTTCCTCCTGATTGAATTCTGATGGTTTTTCCCCTCTGCTGTTCCTTCAAGTGCTTGAAATTAAATATTTCTCATTGGACTAGGTGGTCAGTTCCCGTAGAGTATTTTATGTGTAGTTTTACATGTCTTTATGAGACTCTTACTCTTTTTTAGTAACATGCCATTCATTTTTTGCCATGGGCACCTTAACCTATTACTCTATACCAACAACACAAAGGAGTAGACCCACTCCTTGTGTCATCACATGGGTAGCAATATGATAAACTGTATGTGATGCCTCACTACTCCTTACAGAAAGAAGGGTCTGCCTATTCCTGTACCTGATCTACTCATAGGGATATTGGAGGTAGGTAACGAAGACTTGTGTGCATGGCTGCAGTGCACCCTCGGAACCAATATATATTGGGTGAGGCTAATTTCAGATAAAATAAAGTTGATTTCAGATAAAGCTACTATTCTTGACAATGTCCCTTATGATTAATGCCCAGTCTTTGCTCTGAGGTAATTTTTTTACGTATATTATGCCAAGATACTATTTTTTAAAGTGTGATTCAAGATTGTGACCCAGACCACCTCTGTCATTTCCTCCAGGCTTAGATCTATCAAAGTAGCTTTTCATAAGCACAAAAATGGCACGCTGGTGTTTGCCAAGAGGAACATTTCCCTATCTTCTGTATAGAATATTCTGTATAGAAGCAAGAACTTCTGTGTTCTTTGTTCATTGTAGAAAGGACTAGTAGAGTATCCAGACATTCTTGCCTTTCAGCTTTAGTAATATGGCTTTGACTTCAAGCAGGCATGAACATACCTCAGCTGTGATCTTGGGATTAGACAAGGGTTTGGGATGCAGCTAAAACTTAATTAAAAGTTTCATAAGCATGTTCTTAAGCTCCAAAGAGAAGAGAAAGCAAAAAAAAAGAGCCTGCTAGGAAAAGCAAGCTGGATTGAGTTGTCCAGTACTGTTTAATGAAGTCCCGTTTGTAGATTTAAATCCAGCAGTGACCATCCTGTCTGACCTTAAGTATAACAAAGGCCACAGATTTTCACCCAGGAATTTCATTCTTTCACTCAGTAACTGAGTTGAGTTGATTTGATCTTTTACAAAAACATGCAGTCTCTATTGAAAGCAATGAGGAGTTTATCCCTCCTCACCAGTGGCCTTACAGGTAATATCACATATAAGCGGTTGCCTCTCTTCTAAGGTTACTCAGTCACTGACGGGAAAATCCATTTAAGAAACAAATCTATCCTGAACAAACAGGCCTTTAATCTCTTGTATTATTTTCATTGAAGGTGATTTTATTCTGGGATCCTGAGGAAAAAAGGCTTCTATAATTGCACTGCCTGCATACGAATAACTGTTTAATGACTTTTTAACCCATTAGCCAGACATGTGATAACAATCTCAAAGAAATGTGTTTCCCAGAAATAGGTAGCTAGATAAAAAAATCTACTAGTGTCCTAGTGGACTTAAATATTAGGCACTGGGAAACCTGCATAGGGGAAAAAAAAGGCTTTGATGTTCCAATTATAGAAAAGCTCCAGCTGAAGACTCCAATTTCATAGACACCACAGAATTGCTGACACACAAAGTCTCTCAATGAGTGTGACCATTCCTCTGAAAAGCCTCGGTAGTACGGATCACCACCAGAGGTTGCTGAGGAACCCAGCTCACCTTGGCCGAGTCGTTTGGTTGCTGAGCTTTTGGTCAGGTTGGCTTTGCTTTCCTTCCAGTTCAGTCAATCTGTCCCTCTTTTTCTTTTGTTTTTCCTCCAATTCTCTAAAGAAAAGACTTTTCAATTCAGTAAAGGGAAGCATCCTGCTGAACACAATTTTTTTTTTTTTCTACATTTTTTTTTCAGTATAGAAAAATTAAAATCTTGATTTCATTTCAACCATTTTTCTGTCTTTATGGCTCAGCTGCTGGCCCAACACCAGTCATTATGCATGAGATACAGCCATGCAGGGAAGGCATATTCTCACTTCCTCTGCGAAGCTGGACTCTGAACAAGTATCAGATAGGGGTAATCCCTGCCCGAAAGAGCTGCTAATAATAAGAAAAAAATGAATTATGGGTGGAATTAAAGGCATAGAGAGGTAAAGTGATGTGAGAAAAGCCACTTATGGAAGAACAGGAGCAAGGAGAGGGTCTTCTAAGTCCAGCTGCACCTAATGTCCCTATAACTGGCATGCTTAGCAGCTGTACAGTTGGGTTAATTCTGTAAGCATTTGTTTCTACTAAACCAGATAACATATGGCTCTAAACAGAAGAATTCATTCTGCAATAGCAGGAACCCACTTGGAAGAGGCAAGGCCAAATGCTCTATCATTAGTTGTCAGGAAATCAAACATTTCTCCTAGAGAAATGGTGCTCTTTATAAGGTAGAACAGTAAACTGAACTACAGAGAATTATAAGCAGGACAGTAACAATATCAAAAGGATTCTGAGTAAACAAAAATAATTCAGGAAAGACTTTTCCGCATTTACGCATGCCTAGTGAAAAGAAGCCAGTCTACTGAACACAGAGTTGCCATCATGGGGCTTCCCCTCCCCACCTCATGCCAAACAAAGACCCCTATGTATAAAGGAAATTGCAAATAGTGCTCCTCATGTGAGGTTGATCCATTCTACAGGCCTATATCAAAGGTTTGAGATTTTAATGAGTAATCAGCCAGCTTGAGACATTCCCTCGAGGTGCCCGCATATTTAGATAACACAACACTACAGCTCTGCTGTTCAGGCTGATCTCTCCGTATCTGATACTTTATATTATTAGACATATATTTTGTATTAATTTATACCTTGGGGAATTATAGCACATTAGTTTCCAACTTGAAAAAACTCACCTGTCTCTTTAAATTGACATCAGGTGAGATTCCTACAGCCACATAGTAAAAGCTTTCTCACATGCACATATAAGAAAAAGCCTCTCTCAGGGACGAAACAGTGACAAAAATGGCCACTTAGAAGTCTTCCAGAGCTGCAGTATTGCCAGCTTTTGGCATTCAGGTCTCATGATTAAAGCTTTCACAAAGATCATGAAAATAGATTTCATGCTTATTTGTCTTTATTACATTCCCCCTCCCCCCCTTTCTTTCCAACTTTGTCACTGTGAGGACTTGAGAACTTCAAATCCTTTAAAAGGGAACACAGTGATTTTCTCTCAACCACATTACTCCAGTACATGATGTTTTAAGAAAATCATCAAATATTGCAAGGCTTACTAATGAAATGATAGCAATTGGCAAGATGGTTGAATGGACCACTCTCCTCAGAATCTTTTATACAGCAAACATGCTGGTATGAGCAACTATTCTCTTCAAATACAAGAGATGGAGCCAGAAGGAACAACTATAGTGCCCAAGCTGTGACCTGTCCTGACTAAGTTCTTTTTTTATAGCTGGCTGTGTTGGTATCTCCTTGTTTACTCGTTTGTGAGTATAGTTAGTGTATGTATGATCTTTTGCAAACTGTCTTGCATCTACAGTACAAATCTGCACAGAGACATACAGCCAAACACAAAGCAGCTGCAAAACAAACAGGTATTGCAAAATATGCTCAAGATAGTAAATCTGGCTGAGACGAGCAGAAGAACCCAGGCTCGGTGCCTGGTTTACGTGTTTGTCTGTCCATCCTACTCACTGAGAAAACAGAAAAAGCATCATGTGTTCATCCATGAATAGTCACAGCTGTGTGGCCCAGTGTTATCTCTCATTATGCTTCCTATTTCAGAATTTGCCCATCTTTCTTTTACCTTTTTTTTGTTGTGTACTTGTTTCTGCTGGCCTATGTGTCCTCCTTTCTCCTCAGAAATGGAGTCTAGCTGAGTGCTGTAGGGTACCATTGTGGAAGGCCGTCTTCTAGTCCAAAATGCACCACTTCACTTAATCAAGTCAAAATTATTTGTTTTAATACAGATCAGCCACAGCTCAAAGTGTTCTGGTCATGACCTAAGAAAGGTGTGCATACTCCAGAAAAAAAAACAAACAACAGATACGATTTGAGATCTCATGCACTTCTATGGCTGAGATCCAAGCAAGGCATTAGAGCAGGGCTTTCGTGAAATCCAAAATGTTATGTGCAACACTGAAGTTGTGACAACTAGACATTAGCTGTACCTAAATCAGGAGGCATGTAGACTTTCACTATAAAAATTCCCCAGACGCCTTGAATGCTGTGTTTCTGTGTTCAGATAACTTCCTAAGCCCTCTCATCTGATGACACAATGGTCAGAGTCCTGCCTAAACTCTAAATCCACAAACAAGGACTTCCTCTACTTATGACCAAAACCACACAGGAGCACATTCTGCAAACAATGTCACAAATGTCCTTCACTTTTCAAAAACATGACCAGAGTAAGAGCATACACTCACCTCTCTTATTCATTATTTTGAGGATAAGAACACTTATCCCTGAAAAACAGCTTTAGTTTACCTGAAGATACTCAGCTCTATGTATCATGTTTCTACAGAAGCAGCCTGCGATGCATGGACTGGACAGCACTGTTCCTTCTTCGAAGTGAATTCTGTAACCACCTGGAGAATCAGTACTGTCCTTCCCAGTGACTCTGTACTCAACAGAGGCTGTTCACCACTAGAGCATATTTCCCCTATCTGTCCTGTTACCCTGGGAGAATGGGGTCTGCATTTATTTACCCTCAGTGAGCTGAGATTTGCAGAGGGACTGAGCCATCTGCAGTTTAACTACAGGACTAATGGCTAAATTACTCTTTCCACCTCCTCTATTCTACTATTAAAAAGAAAAAGCATGATCCTAATTGCATTTTCTAAAGAAAATTTCCAGATGCTGACATGCAGGAGAAGCTTCCTTACTGTGAATTCCTCGCATGAGGGGAGACACTATTTCAGAGTTCTCAACAAAAGTTCTGAAATTCAGGAAGAGGGAGCGATGGTATATAAAATACCTGACTCGGTGTTTCTTTGTTACTAAATCAAGTGTTCCTGCTCACATTTCTGTTTTAGGCACGGAGTTCCATCCAAGTATTTCATATCCTCAGCACTATCACCAGGACTTTTTTTTGGAAGAACCTAGATGCAGATGCTAGGCCTTGCTACAGTCAATATTTTGGTATCCACATCCCCGACCTATAAACCAAGCTTTCAGAAGTGAAATGCCTGTCTCCATTTCTTGGAACTCTGTTAAAACATTGTAAGAATGTTTCTCAAAAACCTGTGCTCAGACCTTAGATTTCAGTCCCTTTCTCAATTTAAATCTACAAAGGATGCTTAAATATAAACCTGAAAATACAGGCTGCATGTTCATGGATATTCTTGTAACATTTATTTGACTCTGATAAATCCATTTCCTTAGGTTGATCCAAATATTTTATTAGCAGACATTTTATTTTTTTTCTCCTTTGGTTAAAGGAAAAATTAATTTTGTATAAAACAGCATCCTATTATTAGTGAAATACCCCAAAATGATTTGTACTTGCATTTGCTAAATATTATGAGTTGGTTTCTGATACTGTATCAGGGAAAAAAGGTATCATGGAAAAGTATAATGAAAAACTTTGGATCTAAATATTAGGAAAAATTCTTACTTCATAAGTCTAGTAGACATTCAGTTTAATAATTTGGGGGAAAAAAAACATAAGCTTTTCCTGTTTCAAATGAAAGTTTTATTTAATTAATAAATATCTCATGGCTATTTTGTGTCATCACCTCTACAAAATTCATTCCAAAGTTATTAAAACACCTGTGAAGATTTGAAATTCTAGACCACTGAACAGTGGAAAATTTTTAGCACACTGGGTCCTGAAGGCAGTTTTTCCTACAGGAAAAGCAAAACCAATATAGAGGTGAAAACAAGTTTTGACAGGTTGTGCATGGACATTGCTAATGGTCTGTGCTTTTGACTTACTTTCTGGAATTAGTTGTGCCTTCATTTGCTAACTTTTTTTTTTTTTTTTTTTTTTTTGCTTGA
>VWZK01004179.1:75471-106578 GCA_013396935.1 Baryphthengus martii
GTATATTCAAGTGGCATATTTTCCCTCTACATTACTAAAACTTGGCCAGGATTATCTAATACGCAACTTTAAAGTGTTTTCTGTGCGGCTGCTAATGGCTGTCCACAATGAAACCCTCTTCAAAAGCTGCCAGGGTGTCTCTGCAGATGCACCTAGCAAGGGCTAGCCCTTATATCAAACAAACTGTTGCTGGTTTGAGAAAGCAGGCACGCTCAGGTATTTAGCTAGTTTCCCTTACTCCTGTGTAGGCACAGTCATGCTTCATGCTGACATCACTGGGCCCTGTAGACTTCATCACGGTTACTGATGGTGAGCGGTGCATGCAGATGCCAGGGGAAGCAAATCTCCCTGTGCAGTCTCTTCCTAACCTGCCAAAATGATTTTGCTTAGCCTAACCACGTTTGAAAGTGGTGGTGCTATTTACAGAACCAGATTAGAGAGTAAACGTGCTGTCAGAGCAAGAGGGACAGTATAACCAGATATGGGGCTGGTGAAGCTCCAGAGACATGGAGATTTCAGTGTCTGAAAGCAGCTGAGCTGTGGCTGGACTGCAGCTGGAGAGGTCTGCAAGCACACAGATAAATAGCTGCACATCCTTATGGAAATACTTAAACTCACCTAATTTTAAAATAATCCTAATGACCTGTGATTACTCCTGGGGACTTTTGCACAATTTAACTGTGGTTATAGGGGAATGGCACTGACTAGGGATGCCTGGTGGGTCGTAATACCTGTTTGTTTGTGGTGAGTGGTGGTGGTGATTCAGCCTGATGTCTAGCACACACCAAAGAGCATTTATTCCACAAGTACAGAAGCAAAGCAACATTTGAAGAACAGGTTTAAAAGAGACAGGATAGTAGTTTTCTGGAGGGAGTGTGGTAAACAGAGAAGGAAATCCGAAGAATGGAATATGATAAAAGGTAATCTGGTGAAACCATTCAAGTCACAGAAGAGTATAGTCTCAATTGAAAAGATAAATCAGAGATAGGAGAAAACACAGCAGACTGGGGAAGACAAGAAAGGGAAGCAGGTGACAGAAAGCCTGTGGCAAGCCTGCTGACCAGAGAGGTTACTGTCTGCAATACCACCCCACAACTGCTCATCAGCCCCACAGAGTGCTGGATGAAATGGCCATCTGATCACACTGTCATGACCACACTGACCTACCACAATCAAAATGAATAAAATCAGATCAGATGATCTTTGCTGACTAGACTCACTGTGACTGAAACTATTGCAGAACTGTTCACAAAAACACAAAAACACAAAAACTGCTCACTTTTCTCAGCAATAAGAAGACAATGAGGGCAGTAATGTTATTATTTGATATAAATGCAACCACACAATGACGTGTGTCTAATCACAACTATCATCATTCAGCAGATACGCAGCTATGCTTACTTTGTGAGTGCTGCCCAGAAGCACAGCCAAATGACTACACCAGACTGGCCAAGGACACAGCTTCCCATGGCATTGCACAAAGCAGAAGCATATGAGCTTGAACTGTAGGTCCTTTCACTGATATATACTTCTGGAAAGGGGTAAATATGTATGGAGAAAAGAATGATCCAGAAAACCTGACACATGATCCACAAGAGTGAGAAAAAGGAAGGATCACATCACTTAGACCATCCTTGTCACACACCTATTTCAGAATTCACTACAGATCACTTTCAGAATGGGGCATCAGGCAGATGGACTTTGCACACGAGCAGGATTGCAGGCTTTGAAGATCTTGAGGGTCTGTATGCACTCATACAGAAATGATCAGCCATGGTAACGTGGGCAACAGCCACAAGCTCCATGTAACCCTGTGTTTGCAAGTGTTTCTGCACTGTTTTCCTGAATAAGTTAAACAAAGGCCTTGCTTTTATGATCGTTTTTGACAATATTTTAACAATAGACACTAGACATTAACAATGGATTGGGAGGCAGGAAAGGACTGAAAACCTGGGCAGCTAGATGAAGTTCCAGAAAAAAGTAAAAGCATGTACATGTTCCAGAAAGATGTAAAAAAAGGCAGTGGGAAGCCATCCAAACTGTGTGTGATATATGATACAATCCATTAAGCTAAATTGCTAACATCTTTTAAGAGGGTGAGGGTAGCACACTTCCTAGCATTGCTTCTACCTCCTGCATCTCTGAACTTTCTATGGCTGTTCCTCTTAGAGATGAGCCATGAAGTCAGCCACCAGAGTAAGTAGCTGGTATGGGCATAGGGCAGCAATGTATTAGCTACCTTATTTCTACAGCAAGTATTTTATGTATTTAAGGGGAGAATTTCTGCCTTTGCAGATCAGGAAGCGGCAGATTTTGAAATACAGTCTTCCATCTACCTTTTCACATATCTTCAACATTTTGGTTAAGGTCTGCCTAATTTCTTATATCGAAATAAATTTCAGTTCAGCAAACACTAAGCTTCTATCCCAACGTGTTATTTTCACCGACATTATAAAGGAGCGAACGAACAGTAGCAAGAAACCGCAAACACAAGAATACAACTAAGTCAGCAGAAATCACTGCTGAGAGAGGCTACGACTACTGCCTATAAATACATCAGAGGGTAAAGCTGCAGGAAGGGATACCACTACCAGGTTTCTCCAAGTGCTGACAGACACCAGCTGGTGGGCTGTGCTGGGATATGACCTTGCCTGTGGCAAATGAGACCCATCCTTCAACCTAGGCATGTTAGCATTAATATACTTCCAGCAAACAGTCTGCACGGTATTCCAAACTGTGCACTAGGGTGGCCAAAGTACAAGCGTGCTTTCTGAAGTGTATGACGTGTCGACAGGACTCATCAGCAAAGGGTGAGGCCAACATCTAGCCACAATTGCCTTAATCATAGTAGCAAAATCCAGGTATTTGTCATTCTTACCAAAGCCTTTTGTTATGAGCATGTAGGGGGGAAAAAAAGGCCTGTCTGCTCCTCTAAGTTTTCACCTCCTTTAGGTTTTATAGACAAAGGTCATATGCCCCCTCTGTTTTAATTTTGCTGGAGTTAGCAGAAGTGTCTTCTGTCCACTAACATCTACCGGCATTAACAGCACTGGGCTCCGCAGTGAGAGGTATTACTAGAAAAGACTTAAAATGCAGCCTGCACACTAAAGAATGTAAAGCTAGGTACTTAAGTTCATCGAGTCTAACTATATAGACATCAAAGGGATAATAAATGTTTAGCTAATAAATGCTAGCAACCTCTAAATGTGACTTAATAGCATCAATTTAATGACTTTGGGCTATATCCAATGATGGAGTTAGAGTCTCAAAAGTTTTAGGAGACTAGTCTCAAGCACAGAATCTGATTTATGTGCCAATTTTCCCCAAAGGGAGGGTTAGCACCTCAAACTGATCAGCGGAGTGCAGCCTAGAGCTGCTGTGCTCCAAGAGGAACTGAGGGGTTGGTTTCTGTCTTCGTACATGCAAAGGCTGCCAGCCTGTTCTAAACTTCATAGTTTTTCTCTGAAGAAGCAGCATGAGGTTACTCCCTGCTTTTCAGAACTGTAAAGAAAGCAGAAAAAACATCTTCAAGTCTAGTGATTGCCATCTTCATGTAAGAGGTGAGGGTCAATGTCTTTAGAGTAACTGATTTGAGCACACACATGCTAAGAGAATGTTTGAACCTCAAGGCAGTGGAAGAAGATGGAAAAGTCTTCAGAAATGTGACTTGGGGTTTCTGTAAAAATAATGTAGGTTAGAATCAGCTAAAAATCTGACTGCTAAGTAATTCATTTTGGTGGAGACTATTGAGAAAGTGCAATTCAGGCAGACAGAGGTGAATGACATGGCTCTGCACTGTATTACATGGCTCTTCTCACTTTATGTGATATATATGTGAATAATTAAAAACTTGAGGCTGCTGTGTTTACCTTAGAAATAGAGGATTTGATTCCTGATATACACTGATAAAAACCGATACTCATCAGTCACACCAAAATTAATTGGTATGCAACCTACGTAAATGAAAAAAATTAAGAACACAACATGTCATTCCCGAAAGTGAAAGGCAAGCAGGCTCAAGTCAGCTCTTATTTCCTCTCTTCATGAGTATAGTTGAGAACTGTTAACTGAGTTAGGAATCTTCTTTCTTTTTCTCCTTTTTTTTTTTTTTTTCTGACAGAAGCTTTCCCTCCCCCCACTGAAAGAAACTAAACTCAGAGAACTTTACAGGCATTTCTATTGACTCTGAATAAACTTGACTCTACGGATTACCCTCAAGCAGCTGTGGAAAACACAAAAGCTTTCCCCAGAACATAGGCAAAGGAATACTGATGCAGCCTGGGGCAGATATTTTTTTTCCCCTCAGCTCTCAAGTGATTTTTAAGAGCCAGCCAGTCTGGTAAACGATGAATTTGTTTGTAAGAAAGGTAAACAGTGCCAAAATCAACAAGTTCCTTCTCTAGGGGCCTGTAGAGCAAATTGGTCCACAGATTAAGACAGTTCAGTCAAGTCATGTTGGGACTCACATGAACCCTTCAGGCTCCTTAGCCTTTACTCTAGAAAATATGAGTAAAAGTGATAGATTTCTTATCAAGGAATTATACATTGTGGGCTCAGGGGAAAAAAAAAAAAAAAGTAAATTAAAACTAACTGTAAATATCCTGGCACAGGATTTCTGGGCTTAACTGAGACGGCTGGTAGGTTTACTAGCAGTTTCCTTTGCACTAGGTCAAATAGACCCCTGTCTTGACTCGCTAGACTGGTATCAGTGAAGGATTTAATGGTGATTAGAGCTGTGTAAAATGATCTCATATGTTGTCACCTGCCAAAGAAATTTCAGTGGGTGAAGCCTAACCCTATTCACAAGTCATTTTTCCAACCTAAGCCAGGAAATGTGTTAAACAAGCAGAGCCACAGTGTCTTACAGAGGTGAATTTCATCTTCATGAATGCACAGGATGTGTGTGAGAGACAGAGTGAGATGGGAAAACCACAGAATTCTACAATCTGCTTTGCACTTTCCCAGCACTTTTTGTTTGAAAAGCATTAAAGAATTAAGACAAACCATTTTTTAACCCTGGTATGACACAAAAACATTCATCACTCTCATTTCATAGATCAAGAAACAGGAAAATAGAAACTCAATACTTGTGCCAATTCTGGTTCCATAAATCATAAGAAAATTTTATCAGAAACAGTATAATAGGAAGTAAAGGCAAAGTTTTCAAATTATTCTACTAAACTGAGTTGCCTAAAACTTTAGCACGCAGCTCTGAATACTTTGGCTGGCTGCAGCTGACATGGCCAGGTCATGCACAGTTCAGTCAGACTTTATTGGCATGACAACATCTTCACACACAGCTACAGGAAATCAGCAATACAGCTGGGAGGGAACCCAGGTCTCCTGACTAGAAATTCTATGTATTAATGACAATACTCTGCTTCCTAGTCCTTTACATCCTCACAGCATTTTTCAACCATTAACTAATGTATCAGTGAGGTTTGTTTGAGATGGAGATTCAACAAGCAAGCTCAAAATGAAAAGCACGTAGGGCCACCATTTCAGTGGGAAAAGGTTAACTCACTCTAATTAAATCCCAAAGAGTCTCTGTGTTCAGAAACCACCACATTTTAAAAGCAAAGAGAGTTAACATTTCATTAACAGAGAGGTGAGTTGCTGTAAGGCTGCTATATAAAGATTATTGATACTTTTTTCTGCTGGAAGTCAGTGTAGGGGAATATTATATTCAAAGGTCTCTGTCTAATGGCTAAAGAATTGATAATCACTACGGTTACACTCTTATTTTGATGTAAATTAACATAGCTCTGTAGACCTTTCCTTTGATGGTGCATCCATTGACAAGACCCTAGATGCTGTGAGACATAACCAGAGAGATCGCATATGTACCTCAGGTCTGTATGACAGACATGGTCTGTCTCAGAACAGAACTGCTGCACTTGCTGGCACCAAGAAGGAGACATCAAGGCTGCTCGCAGTGGATGTGGTGATACACTACACGGAAGCTCCTCACTGTTCAGTCCCCTGTGGACCCAATTCTCTGTCCTGCTCCATGACCACAGGCACAGATGCTGAGCACCAGCAGGGCTAAATATCATGGAAATTCCTCTTGGAAAGGCTATTGATTTATATTAATGAAGTGCTATTTAGGAAGTGAGTGACTGAATAAGAAATGTTAATCAGTTAAAGAGAGACCCAAGGAAATACACACCTCATATATGATTCATAGCCAAGGAAGAGGAAGAACTTATGCCAGATAGAAGAAAATAGCAAATAAACAGTCTATGTGTCGTTAGCAATTCAAAAATATATTCCGCAACTTTCCCAACTGAAGGGTAAATTTACAATGTTTCTCATGGTTAGATGAGAGCAGGGCTCATTTCTAACACAGCCATAGGTTAATAACTTCAGTGAGCTTCTCATAAAACTGAAAAGCAGCAACAGGCATCATTATCATCACAGGGTGGTAACAAAATTCAGTGAATTCCAGAGAAAAATACTTAAAATATCAAAACATAAGCTTAACTGAATAAAGAGCTGCAGTGTAAGCCCAACCCAGAGAATGGAAAAGTACTGGATAAAACATTGGAAAATATACTGCAGGGAACAATCCCACTTTGGCAGTGGGATAGACTAAATGACCTAATACAACTTTTCCATCCCTAATTTATATGATTCTATGATTCAACAAAAACAAACTGTGAAATTAAAAACTGACACAAGTCTACAACCTGGCTACCATATTTTATAAATGTACATATACACATTTCTATAGGTATTTAAAACAGTGACTCTCTTGGCACTAGTACTGCGGCAGATATATGCAGACTGTCAGATTTCCTCTTAAAACATTAGTCTGGCTGCCAGGCTGAACAGATGCCAGCAGCCTAAAAGATAGACCTAAGAATAACCCTGAAGACCCTCTGAAAAGAAATAATTGCGAAAACCAAAAAAGTCAATTACGTTAACTGCTATGGGCTAAAATTCTGGCTTCATTGTGAAAACGAAGGCAAAGACCAAAAAAAAAGGAACAGCTGGAAAGCTGGGCCCTCGATGTGAGCAGCTCTGTTGGAGAATGGATGCTCTTAGGCACTTACTGTTCTTTAAAATGTTGTGCTTCTCCTCTGTGGGGAAACAGGAGCAGTATTAAGTGTTGTAGGAAAGTCATTCTAGTGCTTTGTTTATACAGACACAGCTCAGACTTAAAAAAAAAAAAAAAATCAGCACATGAACAGACAGTTAATGAGTAGGCCCATCTGAAGACATAACGTTCAGTTCCTCTCCTTACTGGGTAGATGCACATCATCAAAAAATTAATAAAGCATGGAATATATCCAAGACTCTCTTTCTTTTTTTTCTTTTCCTTTTTTTTTTTAAAAAAAAGAAAAAAGTTGCAAAGGGAAATTTATACCTTTAGCTTCTCTTAGCTTAGTATAAAAGTATTTCAAATGAGAATATGCATTAACAAAGATTGTCCTGTTTTCTGAAAAGGGAAATGCTGACTTTCAAATGTGCTTCCCCATGCAGATAATCCTGTGACCACAGAGGTTCCTGCAGTTGTAAATAATTTGAGACCACCTGGACATGTCTTATACAGACAGCCTGAGGAAATAAGTCATTTGAAAAGAAAAACTAAGTCGTCTTATTTGAGTCTCTTGGTAGAGATCTGTAGCTCTAAGGCTAATCAATTACCTCCCAGAAGAAGAATGGGTGGCTCTGTTCTGGAGTATCAGCCTCAGTGCCTTGCCAAACAGTGGAAGAGTCCTGTCATCCGGCTTCAAATAACGAACAAGTTCCACCACTGAGGAGGACAAAAATATGTTTAAACAAATAGTCTATTAAAGGAGCAGTCATAAAAGAAAAGATTCGCCTTTTTTTTTTTACGGAGTATTTGTTCCATCTCAGAAAAATAGCTACTGTGAATTGCTTTTTTCATCAAAGGAAAAAATATCACTAGAAATAATGAGAAAAGCAAATGCTGGACAGACCACATTCAAAATTATTACCACTGGAGTTGGATAAAACAAATTTACCTGGGAAGGTGGCTCAGCAGTTACCTGTTGGCAGAATAGAAACACTAGGTCCATAGAGTTGCAGGCTACTTCAGCTGCTTTTAAACTCTTTTAAAACTGCCTTATTTTTCACTCTTCCACTTCTCACATCTGCTTTAGTCTTTATTCTACAGCAGATACTAACATAGTAGTTAAAACGTTACGGAATAACACATCTCATGATTTAGGAATAATTTCAAAAGCCTCCAAGAGATTTAGGAGCCAAGACTACTGATTTTCAGTGAGGTTTGGGCTCCTAGGTCAAAGTTCACAAGTTGGTTTAAAGGAGGTCTATTCTCTGAGAGAGTTCCCACTACTGTCTCAGCTGGCAGTGGCTCCAGAGGCCAGAGTTCTCAGTAGCATGGGAAGTATTACTCACTGCACAAGCACAGCAGAAGCCTCAAGAAGGAATTTGATGCTAAAGATGGAAATTCCATAGTTTATTTCTCATTTGCAGTTAGTTTGGTTTGTCCATCTGCAATCTGCTACTTTTGTTTGGCTGCTGTAAAGATATGCAGTTGCAGATATGTCAATACTCTAAGCTACATCTAGTTTTAATGTTCAGACTTATTGACCTTCACAGATCTAAAATCACTGCTTGAGTTGGGCCATTCTTTTGTACAATTCACAGAACAGTGCGTGACATAAACACCTCCCCGGTAAAGTGGCAGCCATGTAGAAGAAAAATGCTCCACAAGTATGAGCCAGAGGACAATTTTTGGGTTTAGCTCTCATAAGGTGAGCAAAGCTCCTGGCTCCACTTATGTTTCACAGGCATGAACTTTGCAGAGCTAGGAAGCTAAGCCTTCCACACAAAAATAGAGGGAAAGACCAGCAAGGTAGCAGCTAAAAAAACCCAACCCTTCTCTTGCAGGGTTATGATCATGGCATTTATTTCTGAGGTCCACGTTTATATCCCTCTATGGGTAATTGAATCTGAGCCCAAGCTTCTCTATGCATGTGCTTTTGGATAACTGGGGACACTATTTCTCAATTCCTCAGATCTATCCTTTTCTGTTACTTAAGTATTTTAGGGTAGAGAGAGGAAAGCAAGAAAGTGAGCGAAGGAAAAAGCTGAAGGAAAAAACGCCCCCTAACTTACCAAAGAGAACATTTTCCTGAAAAGTAGAACACTGGGAATTGAAACAAAGTTCGACGCACCCCACTCTCTAGGGCTAACCAGACCATTCTCTAACCAGACCATTCTCCTGCAGGCTAGTGATGTGGTTCTAAAGTTTAATCACAGCAGTTTAGATACGGTTCCTTTGGAAAATAAGCTTCAAGTATCCAGGTTCTTTTTGAAGTGGGTGCTTCTGAACTTGCCTTCACTGTGCAGCAAAGTGTTGTGCAGAGATATCCCAATGAGTGCTAGACCTACAAGTGCTGAGAAGGTCCAAGGGTCTTTGGCTCCGAGAGCACTGGACTTGGTGGATGCTCCAACTTAGGATCAAATTCTGTTTTCTGTTTATGAGAGTTAATTACTACTTTTTATGTCTATACCTAAAATCTAGCCCTCGGGCACCTCTTTATTATGTTTCACAGAACGGTGTTAATATCCCCATTGAAAATATTAACCACAGTCCTTCCTTAGTCTTTCATACTCATCTTCCCTCAAAGTTTTTTATGGTAATTTGGTGCAGTACACACAGATAGACTGAGCAACTATAGTACAAAATTTGGAGGAACATGCAATTCTCTTGCAAACAAAACATTTGGTGAAAATGAGAAAAAATGTCAGTGTTGTCTTAAAGAAATTTTTATTACTTACCATTTTAGTGGTTAAAAAGGTAAAAATAAAAAAAAAAAAAAAAATCAACACTGAACTTACTTTTTTTCCTGTCAGAAAATTGTAAAACTTTGAGAGTTTGGCTCCACCTGGGACAATGCCAAATTTTTGAAAACTTGAAATATTTTATAGTATGGTATGTCAGCTTTCCTCATAGCAAAAAGCAATTTAGCCCCCTAGCTGCAGTGAATTATCTGGCTTTATGGGGTTTGTCCAGATAGTCTAGGTTCCTTGGTCTAAGTCTGAAAATGTTTTTATCCATGCTTAGCTTCCCTACTGTGTGTGGTCCCACTGAAATCAATAGGACTCCTCACAGTGGTGAAATTAAAACACTAGTGGCAGTGTTTGAGTGTGTCTCATGGCCTGAGACTGCATGTTCCCAAAGAAAAGTATATATTATCTGGCAATATGGGAAGGTCCTCTGAATTACCTTCCACACCTATCATTCTGTGTAAACAATGCAAACGAAAATACTAGTGTCACATTTTCAAGCTCAAACTCTAGGTCTGGAAGGTTCCTTATATAATGTCAAAAATCATAGTAAGTCAAGAACTTTAGAATAGGTAATGAATGTTTCAAATTGTTCCCTTATTTTCTTACGTTGCCTGAACAGGGATATTTTATGTGGCTCTTAATTTATTATCTTTCATAATAAGGAACGTTACTGCAGAAATATAGAATTATGGAGTATTGCTGAACATATTATTAAATCTAATCTTAGCAAATGGGTTTCCTTTCCAAAGTTGTATAGTCCTGTCTATCTTTCTCCAAGATATTTGCATAACTGGTGATTTCATTCTTCATACATTTCAAGCTGTACTAATTATGTTATGAAAAGATCTTTACAAAATGGGTGCTCTGGCAAGTTAGTGCTGCTTCTGCTGAGTGAGGGGGGTAACTAGTGCTGAAGCAGAGGGATCATACTGCTGATGAGAAATTCCAAAGGTCCAGGCCTTTCTATTCATCTCAAATGAGACAAAAAGTCTACTCTTTAAAAAATTATTAGTATCAAGGATACTTTTTATTAGTGCTTAGTTGTTAAACAGTACCAGTTTTAAAACAGCCATCCATTTTGTTTTCCCATTTGAAAAAAAAAAAAAATATCACACAGAATCACATAAAATCAATTTTAGTATGAACTAATGATTGGTCCCAAACCTCTCATTATACACAGGAAAATTCTGTAGTCAAATAACAGCTGCCAGCTGTGATTTTGAGCCAGAACAACAGCTTTTCTCAGCAATATGCTGGGAGATATCTCCAAAGCGTGTGGGATGATATACAGCGCTCAACAGGAACAGGCTGTGTCACTTCTGCGATGCGCTAGGCACAGCGAGGGAAAGCAGAAGAGAGAAGGACAAAAATAAGTACCTGCACCCTGGCTTGCCTCAGTGTAATCCAGAGAATGTAAAACATCTGCATTGCAGCCATTTTTAGGATTTTTGCCTTCTTTCCACTACCAGGCTGGTGCAGCAGGTTATGCAAGTGTGTCTTAGGTCCAAAAGGAGAGAGGAGTGAGAGCAAGGGCAGTCGTACAGACCAGCCACTAACAAAAACTCTTCCAAAAGTCCCCATGAAATATTATCTCTCACAGGCAGCTGTTCAATGCCTCATGATGTGTGTTACTCACTGCTTTCCTGCCAGCCTAGTAAACTGCACAGCCTTTTCACCTTAGCTTACTTTATTAAGAGAGTGTGAATTAAAAAGCATTAGTCTCATTGTTGAGCAGACAGCTTCCCTTACCAGTGACTCCCTGCTGCTCTTGTAACCCTCCTGTATCTTCAGCACCACCCAGGCCATGATTTGTCTCAGTGTATCATGGAGTGTCAAGCACCTGAGAACTTAGTGTGGTCTGTTACATTCAAGTCAACTAAGTTTTGTCTTATGCGTGTGTATGTGCTAAACAGAGATGACAAAGCTAAATTTGCCATCATTTTGGTTGGAAATTTCTTTTGTCTATCTGCATAGAAAGTTTCTGTTTGGTGAACATTGTGACTTTCAGGTATTTAACGCCTGACGAAAAAAATAGATCCCATTGACAGCAAGCCTCTCTTACCCCACCGTAGCCCCAGTCTGATCATGAGCTTCTGTACAAGCACACAACATGCAGAGTAGTGCAAGTCTGGCAGGATCCAAATAACATCAACAACTGTTAATCTACTGGGGCTTTTTTAACAAAATAATGAAAGAGAAACAAATCTTCCATGTGAGCAAGATGAATATACCAACAAGATACACAAGGAATAATTCAAAGAAAGTTTACAATCATTTTCTGCTGTTTGGATTAGTTAGTCCAAATAAAAATGGCTCTATTCACAGTCTTAAATCCAGGCTACCACTGAAGGCTTGTTCCACAAGGCTCAACCTCCCATATAACTCGAGTTTGAAGAATGGGTTCAACAGATCTCAGAGAAAATTTTATTGCTTACCCTTTAGTATGCAAAGCATCATGACAGGCCAAAACTGCAAACTCTCCTTTAAGCACCCTCTTCTTTTACTGACTTCAATGTAGATTGTTTTCACTCATCAGAACTGAAAAGAGAAGGCAGTAATTCCTTGGTTAGTCAAGCCGAAACTCTCTGAATTATTAAACTGCCATTTAGCCAAGATCCAAGACCACCTATGAGTCTAGCAGAAGCTCACAGAAAACATGGAGGAAGGGCATCGGTTTGGGTATCTGTAAAATCCTCCAGTTTTTAGCTTTATGGTGCAATAGTTACATTTATTAGTAACAGGGAAAACGAGTGTCCAGAAAAACACGGTCAGTAGCACCTTCTCTTGCCTGGGCTGCAGCTGCCGAACACCTCAGGAGGTCAGAAAAGAGTTCTTATTTCTGCCACAGCCACGATGAATAAAGGAAGACACATACAAGTCTCACCACACAAGCCAAAGCATTAACCAAAAGATGACTATAATGAATGTCAGAAAGATCAAATTAGTGTCAGGATAGCTTGATGTCCTGGTCGCTTGCTACTTACTCAGAAATAATTTCCTCTTTGTGCGAGTTATTTTCTCAAATGAGATGTAAGACCTCTTATCTTACTCAGCCTCCAGGCAATGATATCTGCCTCACTGGGTCAAATCAGGCAGCCTCTGAAATCAATGGAAACATTCCTTGTGATTTCAAATGAGGGTAAGGCCTGAGTTACCATATACTGCAGTATATAGTATTTTCCTACACAGTTACTATATTCTAGGTACTCCCCACAAATGAAAAAAATCTGCCCTTTAATAAAATGAAAGCCAACTAAAATGATCTGTGTTGCAGCAATTATTTTCTTTGCAATATAATCATTTGTTCTGCTGAAGCAAAGCCTACCCATACAACTAGCTTCATCTGTCCGTTTTTAAGTTAAAAGTTAGTTTATTTCCCCATTAAGTTTGAGGACAAATATTGCACTAGCTCCTAAGAAAACTATATCAAGAAATTGATGATTTAATATGCTAAGCAGATTGATTCAGGTTTCCAAAGAGTTTCTGCTGGGTTTTCAAGTCATTTCAGACTTGCATTTACCTGAGTTCCTGGTTTTCCTGTTTGCATTTCGAGCCATTTGCAGAAAGGCAGAAGGAATCCTGTATTTGCCATAATATATGACATACACATATACTTCTGTTTGTATCTCAATCTCATAGTGCCCCACTCTTCCATCACCCTCAAGGTGATTCTAGATTCGTTTGTTTATATATATCTTCCCTTTTTTCAAAAACTGTCTGTTATTCTTGCTCCATTCCACTATTGTGGGTTCTCCATCAGCCTTCAGACAAAAGTATCTTACCTAATTCTATAAGGCTATGGAGTAAGTATCATATGAACATTTTGATTGTGTATATATAATTTTTATTCATAATGAAGCCTGTAGCCTTTTACCTTCGCTCACAAAACCACACAGTGGTTTCTGCAGTAAACCTCACCGAAGCAAACGGTTATGTCATTGTCACCCCAAAGAGATGAAGTAAGCCAAGTAGAGCCCCAACTGAGTACCCTGCTTTCTTGTTCAAACAGGATTGCTTTCTCTTCCTTACATTCCTTCTCACGCTCTTGATACACGCCTATCTTCCTACCCCATACAAACCTGGCTCGCATCAGATTCACTCATAGCTCTTGCCTTTTCTTGAACAGACTTTGTTGAATTCATGCAATCCACCTTCTGTTATTTCATGTTTTCAAAGCACCTTGCTTTTCCAGTAGTCATGCGGGCTCCTTCTCTGGCAGCAATTGCATTGCTGGATTGTTGACAGCACAACAGCAGAAAGGAAAGCTGCAAGTCCTGCTACTGGAAAGCTATGCAGAAAGTGCAACCTAAATAAGAATTCTCCTCCTCCTCCTTTGCATTTATGCCAAGACAGAGATAGAAGTACCAGCCCAGTTCACCTGGTCCAACCAATCTGTTGTACCTCATTTGATGCAGTCCAAACAAATCTAAATGTTTCTTAGTAATTTTTCTTTGCCCAGAGACATAAATAATGACTACCTATTAGAACTTCAGTCCCCAAAGTGTTAATATAGAAGAGATACCATAGAAATCTGATTTTTCATTTGAGTTTGTTGGGTTTTTTTCTCACTCAATGACTAGTCATCACTGCAGGAAAAGCCCAATTCCTTTTAGCCTCAGAATTCAATTCTTTACTCACCCTATGTTCCTAAATAAATATATTCATTTGGAGTGCTAGTTTTATCCAGCTAATACCCAACTGCTGCTGAGTTAATCAAACAGAAGCAGCAAGGAGGCAAAGGCAGAGAACAGATCTGCCACTTACATCCTTTGCAGCCAGTGATGGGCAGGCACCCAGCCTTGCTTCAGATAAACAGCTCAAAAATTAGATCCTTATCCAGACTATGTTTCTGGAAAAAAAAAAAACAACAAGAAAACAAACAAAAAAAACCCCCCAACAACAAAAAAACTGAGACATGAGACTTTAAATCAGTATCTTGGAAATATAAAATACCCCCTAAAGAAAAACTCCAGAACAACAAACAAAACAATAGAAAAAAACCCCAACCTATCCAGTCACAACAAAGGGACACAGAGACGCAAGAGACATATTTTTATGAGTTTCTACTTTGCCTCTCCCCACCTTCCCTTCATTTCTAACCAACTCCCAAATTACTTTGTTAGAGGCAGAACGAGAAGAAAGAAATTTAGCATAGAAATTGAATTTCTTAGGGAAGCAATTACTCATTGACCCAAAACATGTCACAGAAGGACCTCACCATGCATGAAATTCAGTCTGACTGGGAGCACACTTCTGGAAGACTTGAAGCTTCCAGGGGCTCTACTGAGACTCATAGGTTACAGTGTTCAAGTAGCCCTATTCAAACTCAAGACATAGCTTTCGTATTCCCTGGCCCTCTGATTGCCCATCCTGCTCAATTTCTAGCACTCTTTAGAGAATAAATGAAAAGGGCAATATTTCATTCAACACTTGCTATGATCAGATGCAGCTGAAAGAGGCAACTTCAAACAATGTTGCTGTCACAGTTGTTGAAAGCGGCTCCTTCACAAGAATCTTTTTTGTAATTGTCTTCCAAATAGGCCTGGAATAAGATTTCTAAATATTGAAGCTTCCCCTGAACCAGAAATTCTAATTTTCAGTCATCTCTGTTTAGAGCTGATTCACAGTCAAAATGCAAAATTCATCTGTCCTAATTAAGTGATGGAGTTTAACTTTGCCTGTTTCTCACCCTTTTCTATTCAGTCCTGTGCAAGATGGAATAGAAAACTTAACTCTAGGTGAGGGAGACCAGCAAACTGAATAGCTGTTAAATAAATCAAGCAAGCCTCTTAGAGCAACAGATTTTCCTTCCATCAGACAAAATCCTATGCAGTGGAGACCTGTTAAGTGAATACCTGAGGAAGTCGGTCTCTAGTGCATCCAGCATAATGGATAAAAGATCACTGTTAAATGAATCTATTTTCAGCAAATCAAACCAAAATATATTTCATACAATGCAATAGCCTGTTTAAATGAATATCACTCACTCAAGAGAACTGCTAAAGTATTTTGGTGCAATGTGGATACATAATTAACAGATTTATACTTCAGATGTAATAACCCTTTAGAGATTTGCCATACTTACGGCTTTAAAATCAGGCCATAAGACTACTGACTTCATTGTTGTCTTTTCCTGTGGAGAAGAAGAACTGTGTAGAAGAAAAACACTTATACTGACTTTCTCATCTCTAATTACTCTATGGGTTTTTTCGTGTTTTGAGGGGGCTTCTGACTTCGTTGTATTTCTCATACAAAGCCAGTAGAGCTGTCATCAAAAGGACTTTGGGTAGTTAGAAGGTTATTTGAAAAAGAAGGTAAAAGTCTATTAAAAATATATTTTTCCACTTTTTCCTTCCTGAATGAAATTATTTGGAATGAAAGCATGATTCTAGTGTGAATGGGACGTCTGTAACATTATTGAGTTTACTATTTTTATTAAATGTGCAAATCACAAGTTCCCTAAACTCTGCAATGTCAAAAATATTTTGTATCAGTCAGGAATCAATGTATCACTTAACATTTCATTCTCTACAAATTATGTGCATGTCTTTTCTGAAGAAAGTTCTTGAAAATAGAGATTCCCTAACAGGAGCACTCTCAGACCTGCAACATTCAGATCCTCTCCTGGAAATCCCCCATCTCAGTCATTTGTAAAGCAAATCACTCAGGTGAAATGATGGCAAGTCAGCTGACCTCTCCTGTCAGGAAGAAATCAAAAAGACAAGCAGCCTCTTAATTAGAAGGGCTCCAAATCATACACAAGTTCAGAGATAATGCAACCACTCAGAAGCTGATAAGGAACTATTCACTATCAGTGAATTAATGCAACTCACTTCATTCCGCTGCCACTCTTAAACAATTTGTGTAACACATTCTGCCCCATCTTTCAGGTATGAAGCACACTGCATGATGAAATCCCAGCAGTATGGATAACTGTAGCATCATTAGAGATTGTAGATGCCTTTCATATTAATCATTTTTCTCCTAACTTTAACAATAATTAAAGGATACAGCAGTCTTCAAAGGTACATGTCTCTCACACAATACTTCATGTTCTGGAAAAAAAAAAAAAAGATTGCAAACATGACTTAGAGTAGAAATAAAATTTGAAATATTTTCAAAAGAAGGAATTTCCTGGAAAAAATAAATAAGGAAAAAAGGTGTCTCTGCATCCTGGTCGATAGAAGTTTTCAACAGCAAATTAAAATGGCAAAGCCTGTTCATATGGGAAGTCAGAGAATTCTGACATACTTTTTTATCTGTGAAAAAATATTGATTTCGAAAAAATAATAATTCTCTTTCAGGTAGTCACTTCTAGAGAAAATCCCTTCTTTGTTAATCACAAGAAGGTATCCATATTCTCTAAAAATATGACATAAACTGCATGAAAAGCTGCTATGAATTATTTTGTCCATTTCATTGTAACACAAAACATCTTCTTATCTCTCTGTAGTGGCTAGCAGTACCTTCTTGACGTAGAGGGGAAAGACAACGGAAAACACAATTCCTAGTAAAACATCTTCAGGAACTACCGATACCATAAGGCAATCTTATCTTGATGTGCTGACAAAACATAGTGCAAGTGTGAAAATTCCCATTTTAACCATGACAGAACTTTTTCCCTCACAAAATGGGGACATTTCAGCAAAATACATACAATTTTGTAGTGTGTTTGCATTTCACTTGAAAAATAAAATGAGTGGTAGAATGAATATTTCCAGAGTTCTGGTAAAGGGTGAAAACAGTTGGCAGAAGTTCAATTCTAAGACTGTTGCTCATCCCTTTGGGATACACATCTACCACCACAGAAGCAGACACTCTCCAGATCTGATCTGGGAAAGCAGTAAAAGCTCATCACAGCGAGAATAATCTGACTTTGCTTCCAAAGAGAGAAAACACAGATTCACCAAGTTATATACCACCTGGAAGGGCTTTACAGGTCAAACTCCAAATACATTCAGTGAGAGAAGAGTTTATTTTCTTTTTGACTCCAAGAAGCTCCTTATTAAAACTAGCTCTGTGGGATTTATTGCAGCTATACCCATCGACAGTCTACACAAAGCTACTTGTGTGTTGTAAGGCCATTCAATATGCTGTTAAATGAAGGTACAAAGAAGACATCGCTGGTGCAACAGATTTTTTTTCACCCAGCTGATGGTATTTCATTCTTTCCCCATCTGGGGACAGAACGAATACACCAAGGATCGAAGGAAGCAGCTCTATGAGATAAGATATAAGAGAGCTTTTGCCAGCTTAAGCCAATACAAGGTACAGTGAGATTTTCCAGCTGGAAGTTGCTTTTTCTGCCTCTTACATGTGCACTCATAGCCAATGTGTGAATTTGTCATCAGGCTCTAACAAATTGCTGTTTGTTTTGCAGATGGCCTATGTCATCCCCAGCAGGAATGAGCAGAGTGAAGAGCAAGAGGCATTGCAGCTGTTACGGCAGCCCCCACTGACAGACACAAGACAACTGCTAGAATTTAGCACCCTCCTTCTCCCCATACAGGCTGACCCTGCGTTACAAACTTGCAGCCAGGTCTCTTCACACCGCTTTGCATGTATGTGCCTTGTAACCCCAGCTTTAGGAGAGATTCCCTGTTTATGGCCACAGTTACTCAGTTCTAGCAGAAAAGCCAGGCAGCGTACCCAGAAATAACCTGAGATTACCAACATCCTCTCAGGTAAAATCACCCTGTATGCAACAGAACTGTGCTACTCTCCCGACACACATGTAATCAATGCCAATTATTCAGATTTTTATAGGGCAGTATTAAGAGATTGTGTTACACAGGTCTCAGGGTCATTGTCATTCTTTTAATTTCTCAGGTACAATGACAGTAATCTCCATAGGAAGCAAATGATGACAGATGAGTAACCTAAACCAGGAGATTTCTATGTTATTTCAGGAAGATCACTGCAAGGTCTCTCCCCTAGCTATAACAGCATAGGTTGCTGTTTCCCCTTTCTCAACATTTATATATATTTGTCACTTATATTTTTCAGGAGTATCACCACAAAGAGGAAATCTTTGTGTCCTCTGCTGCTCACCATTCATTTGACATTAGTCAGCAGTCCTCTCCTGTCCCCTGCCTCCAGCTCAATATGCATTTTTACCTAACAAGACTCCCCATTTTTTCAGCTGAAGATTTTTAAATCACCAGCTTCTATCTCACTTAGATGAGCTATGATGTCTCCCCAGTCCAGTCTGTAACAGCCAGATCTGAATGCCTCATATGGTGTAAACACCACCAGATTCATCTGGCACACCAAGAATGAAGCAGGTGATGCTTTACCACCACTTTTCTCATCAGAACCACAGACCAAACACTGATATGACAAGGCCAGAGGTGGAAATACTCTGAACGTACCCTCCTTAGAAAAAATAAAAGAGAAAATGAAATGTTCTTTTTCCTTAGCACTTTAGAAAATGATAAATTCACTGGAAAAAAAAATAAAAAATTCTTTAGTGTCAGTTTCCTGGTGCTCAGTACAAGCTGAAATTAGAGGATGACTCCATAAGCACAAACATACCTCTACTAAGCCTGTCTATCAATGAAAACATAGAGGGAGAAATAATTTTGTGCTGCAAACCAAAATGTCCCATATATTGTCTTTTACATTAACAGTTTACCAAGAATTGTTACGTAGCAGATCATTTCAGTGATTTCTTTAGTGATCCTGAAAGGAAAGAATTAGCTCTATAAAGTCTTGCATACAGCCCTCCTTCGCTCAGGGTGCTCTCTGCCTTTTCTCCCTAGCCCTCAGGAGACAGAGAGAGAACCTCACCTCAGGTTGGCATCAATAGGCAATGAAGCTCTACAGTAGATTCCAGAGTTCAGAGTCTCAGCTCTATAATTACTTGCTGCAAAATGAACGTATAGGCAAAGTCAACAATGTTATTCTGTGAAAATTCCTCATAGCAGTCTTTACCCTGAAACATTTCTAGGCAGACGTAAGAACCAATGAAATCTTATCTGAGCAGCTAAAATTGCCCTCAAGAAATTGCAAGGTACCTAAGCAGTTTTCTTCTTGCTGTCCACAGGCACCTGTGACTCCCCTGAGTTGTGATTTATTGCTACCAGAGAACGGAGCAGCAAACAGACTCAGTTGGGTAAATGCTCCACATAGGAGTAGCCTGCATCGCATCACCAAACGGTGGACAAAATAATAACGCGTAGCCTGTCTGCTCTCCAATTAATGCAGACTGTAGTCATCAGTTTTACTGTCTCATGTCCCACTCTAGAGGAAGGAAGAAGGAAAATATCAGGCTGCTAGGTAAATATCTCATTTCTCCTGAGAAGAAACCAAATGCTGAGACTCACAAAAGCGTAACTGAGTTCTGTCGTCTGTCTTTAACGTGGCTATTTCTCTGTCTTAATCTTCGTCTTTTGGGTTTTTTTAATCATTGTGAGCAGTCAGAATTTGCCTTGGGACACAATCAGTTCCAAGTCTCTGGGTTTTGGGGGTTAAGAAGGGTCAGAGAGGCAGAGTCTAGGTCACTGGCTACTGTTGGCTAAATCTTCTCATTGAAACCAGAGGGAACTTTGTCTGGACATAGGACTGAAGGAGAGAAGGAATAAGAAGTACATACTACATGAGTTAAGAGGTAGGATTACTGTCAGCTGAGAGGCCACATACTGACCAGCTGTGCTGACAGCCAAAAGGCACTGCTGCAGTCAGCGGGGTGAACCCCTTTGCAGACAGTGGAGAGAAGAGAACTCCAAATTCATTTGCTTTAAAGCCACAATATCGTTTTACCTTGGTCAGGTGAAAGACAGCAAGGATCCAGATGCTCATCCTTACTCAAAGTTTTCTCCTAATCAACCAAGTCCTCTTGTCTCATGTTGCATTTTATAGATTCCCCAAATGCAGAATGATTCCTGCCTTAAGGCTCCTTTCTGAATTATACAAAATGAATCACAATTTTATGCAAGAAAATAAAAAAAGCCCTTGTCAGAAAAAAAGAAACAAGGAATATCAGAGATTCAGAAAATGCAATCTGTGGATTTCATGACTCCTAAAATAAATAAAATTGAATAAAAATTCAGACAACACATTATGTGTTGGGTCATTTAAAATCAGTGCCATTTTTGTTCTCAGCTCTGCATCCTACCCTGTATTCGCAGTAGATGCTGTCATGGCTCTTTTTTCTTAAATTTCTGTGAAGCGTTGCAAAGATGGAAGCTTCACTACTTCTTCACCCTCACTTTTTTTTCACATTTATTCTCCTTCTCTCACTATTATTTCTCTTTGTTGTTTTTGTTTTGTTTTTTTTTTCAATCCACTTCTTGCTCTACTCTTCAGCTCCCCTCTTCTCCCCATTCACTTGCAGCCCTGTCCACTGGGTCTCTGCTCCCCTCAGCCCTTTATATTTACATATATATACTTGGTTGTTCCCCTTTCCTGCCCTCTCTAATCTTCTCCATATAGTTCACCTGTGCTTTCATGCCCCACAACAACAGCTTTACTTGCTGGATTAGCATTAGCTAACACCAAATTATATTTCATATTGAGTGTAGCATGACGTTATATCTTACAGAGACCCCTGGACCTCTGCTATATATACAAGCTTGAACTATTAATAAGTTAAAAGGAGTAATCATGATGTGTTAAGGAAACAATTAGACGTGAGATGAAGAAAAAATGTGGAAGGAACAGTTAGGAATAGAATATCTGGACATTGGAAAGGAAAACAAAAATGTTGAATCTTTAAATAGTGGTAAAACGATGGGGGAGGGGAAAGAGAGGCAAAGGGTCTGGGGGCGAATAAACAGATAGGAGAAAAAGGTAATACTGGGTTGCCCATAGCATCACTACAATAATTGGAAAATACTCAGTCTCCCTAAAGGAAGCAAGCTAGTATAGAGCCAGCAGTACTGGTGTCATAGTGACAGGGCCAAAGAAAGAAGCTGGAAATCCTTGGTGCAGAGGATTAGATCAGATGGAGGTGGAGGAAGGAAGGATAAAAATTACTGAATGCAAGTAAGAAGACAAAGAGCAAAGAGAATCAAGATCTAGGCCTGGGATTGATTTTATGGGACATTAAAGCTTGACTTCATCAGCCATGATTCTAAAAAGATGAAGGGTTTTCTTCCTATTACTGGCTCGTGCGGTCCAGTTGCTACACCAGCTTCAGAACAGTCCTAAGAGACAGAGTACAACAGTAGCTGTCGAATCCTGACCAACACTCATTGAAATCAGATCTTTTTCCACTGTTCCCTACAGGAACTGGATGGGACACTAAAAGAAAGTGATTTGTGGTAATGCTTGTACTGCTGGTTGGGTATTTTGCAGGTATTTTTCGAAGAACAGTGATTCATCAGAACAGACTCTTTCTGCAGCAAGACTGAATATTGAAAAGGAGGTATTTACAAGATGAAAAAGAGGAAAAAATCTTAATAGATTGTTAAGATAAATGGCCACTCATTTCATTCATCCAGACTCAGCTCTTGCCTGACTGCTTAAAACAAGTCATCTGCATCCTCATACTCACCATACCAGGAGGAGCTTGAACCTTCGCTTCTCACATTCAAGTATGCTCAGGTAAAGGTGTTTACAACACCTTGCTTCACAAGTTTGAAAGAACAGCCACTTCAGGTGGTTGCAGAAAGAGTAAACAAAGAAAAAGGGACAGTTAATACGTAGCCACATTTGGACAGATTTCAGGGGTAAATATAGCAGAAAACTCTTGCTGTACTAGTATGTCTTGAACTGTCAGTGCAGCTAAAGTTGCAGGGTATTCACCACTTGCTCAAATGTGTTGTTCCTGTTTCAAAGCATATGCTTATATGGTCACATCTTTGTCATGAGAGGAAATACTCTCAAGATGTGCGTTTCTTCCCTACTCTGATTTGTCTTGGCAGGAATACTAAAACCAACTCATTACGAATATTTTGCTTACTCACATTTTCCACTGTATCTTTGGAGTTTTCCCTCTCACATGAACGGGTGCATGCAAGCTAACAGCATTTCTTGCTGGCTAGAAGAATATCACAAAACAAAATACTCTTCACTAATGACTAAGCTGCCTGACCTTGTGACTATAGTAGTACCAGGAGCACAATTGTTTTTTTAAAGATACTTTCTGGCATCTTTTCAATGGAGTGCTATGGCAGAGGCCAGAAGGAATGACCCAGAGGAGTCATCCCTCTGTTTACCTCCCGTCAAGAAGGCACAGGGGACTGTAGGCTTCCCCACAATGTTTTGTAACCCTGCCCTTAGAGGATCACCTCTAGATACGAGAGATCAGTTCAATCTCTGTTCTCATTAACTCCACAACCTCTCTGCTGAAACAATACTTTGGGTGTACTTTAGTAACGTGCAAGCATGGATCAAAACCCTCCTTCACTTCTCCAGATTCCACTGAACTGTAACCAGTGGGTTGCTGTTCTCAGTGGTGAGATAAAATGCTAACAGCTAGAGATTTACGGGTCTTTAATTGATAAAGGGCTGATGCTGTTAGTACTTCCCATGAAGGGCTGCATAGCTTGAGTGCTCCGTGGCCTCAGTGGGAAAGGACTGTGCTACTCTCCAGTACAGTTCAGTTTGGAAAGCAAAGGTGTCTGTAGGAGCTGAGGGCACACAGGGTACTCCTGTGGCTTTGCCTCTAGCACAGTCTCCTTCTCAAGGTTTGATAACGTTAGGAAATCCATCCTGAGAAGACCCATTAGTTAAAATTTACCCATTTTAAACTGTAAAATGTTCTCTTGTTCCCTAACCAGACAAGATTTTAGTTGCTCATTTGCCCTCCCTGATTGAGTGGGGAGATGCACTGCGGAGTCTCAAGTGCAGCAAAGACAAAGACTATGATCAGCAAATGACACCTTTTCCCATTCTCATAATAAAAATCTGCAAATGAACTTCTGTGCATTATCTGGGAAATGCTACATTCATTTTTTTAATGACTGACATTTGATCAATATATCCATCCTGCCAATCCCACTTCTTTTTATTCAGCAATAAAATACACTTACCATTTTTATTTAGCAGGAATATATTCTTGGGGGAAAAAATAAATTAACAAAAAAACATATTGAATGAAAATATTTGCGAACAAATTGCTTATTTTTTATTATAAAAAGTAAAGGAAGAAATTATCAATCTCATTTTAAATTAAGTTGGCATTATTTTGGGGAAAAACAGTTTAGTCTTCAGGTTCATTGCATGACACACATGATGGTGTCACTAACAGAGTTTGTGAGGAGGTATAACCCTCTCAGTTTCAATGTTAAATTAATTCTCCACGAGTCAGTTACCTTCTTTTAAGTATATTCATCATATATATTCACTTCAGACCACCCAAACTGAAATTAGTCAATATAATAGTATAAGCATATGAATGTGGGTTTGAAAAAAAGTCATGCCATGGACTGCGGATATTTTTCTTAACTCAAATTCAACATTTTTGCTGGGTGACATATTCTACCTTCCATTTCCTGAAACCAAATATGGAACCTAAACTTTCCAAAAATCTCAATGTGGTCTGAATTTCATGACTCAAGACAGTTCTGATATTAACTGATCTTGAGGGAAACCCATATCCCTCTATTAAAAAAAAAAAACCAAGAAAAAAGCAAGCTAATTCAAGTCAAACTATTGACAAATTCTCAAAAAGCAAAGAATGGCAGTGAAGGTCTGAGCCAAATATAGCACACACTCTCCAAGATAATAATTCGTGGGAGATTTTACAATACGATTCTACATGAGTACCATATATTCCTTTTTAAAAAAAAAAAAAAACAAACAACAAAATAAAAACACGGGGAAATGATGACATTTCCTTTGCCACTGCCCTTGATTCATGCACTATGGTTCAAATTTTGCACTACTAAACATAAATGCTATTGTGCTTACTTCACTTTATACTAGTAAAGACTTTGGCCAAACACATTAGAAATTCTTATCATTCTAATCAAACCTGCTGCGGCTGTTAGAGAAATATATTTTTCTGAGTAAGTACATGCATTATGTCATGTAAAATTAGCCTTTCTTATTTTTCAGTACAGAAGGAGTTAAGTCAAGACAAAAACGTACTCTCTGAATCAGAGAATATTTTTGGAGACACTGCTTTGGAAAGGGGAAAGCTCACTTGGTTTTTGTTTAAACTAAACCCAGTGTTGTATTGACATGTCTGGATTAGGTTTTCAATGCATTTTTCCAACCTGTTGGACACCTTCCACAAATTATAAAAAGACACCACAAACAGAAGTGAACAGAGAGAGAATGTTACTTTTGTGCACAAATTTCTCCCTAGGGGTTTATGAAAGAGGGTCTGTACACATTTTTGTGTAAAGCTACAGGACAAATTTATTACAACAGAAAGGAGCAGTAAAAGCAAATTTATTATCATTTTTATCATTCCTGGCAGTTCTTCTAGCAGACAGCCCAGGTCTATGAACTGTGTAAGGCTTTTCTGTGGTTCAGAGCTTCCACATCCGAGCAGGTTTGGGAACTGAAATTTACTGCTCCTGTCAAAGTGGTCTAAAAGAATCAGCCACTTCTTCTAGCACATACTATGTTCCTGAATACAAAACCTTAGAAAGAGAGGATCTGGGGAAGGACTGCTTTTTCCAGAAGCAAAATAAATTTCTTTTCCTGATGAGCTTAACTGAAAAACTAGATAGTTTAGTCTAGGGCAGTTTGTTGTTTTGTTAGTTCATTGTTTTCTTGGGTTTAGGGTTTTTTTTTAATTGTAGTTGCCTTTCCTCAGATGGAAGATTCTTTTCCCAACTGTTAACTTTGGATCATTTTCATTCCGTGCCACCGACATAATAGCTCAATGTCTGTGGACAGGTGCTGGAAGATAACAGCAGCTTCACAAAAAAGCAGAATCCTCTGAGACAATCATTGTTTCAGAAGCAGCAAGCCCAGTGATTCACACTGTTACAATACTGTATACCTGCAATATCTTCACCCTTGAAATAAGATGGGAAAACATCTTCTGTCCTTGGAATAACAAAAATTCAGGAGAAAAAAAAAAAAAAAAAAAGGCATTTTTCCTTTTCAGCTGTTATTCCTGGTCTGAACTGCAGACATTTCTGTTCTATTTCTTGTGGGTCTAACAGAAAACGTACAACACTGAGTATGGCAGCTCATACAACTGCACTGTAACGCAGTTCAAGAGTAAGGGGTACCAATAAAGAGCTAAAATATGTCCCTAGTAGAAAAGAGCATCTTTCTAAAATCAGAACTGTTTCTGTAACTGATCAGAAGATTCAACCTCCTTTTCCACTCACTGGTCATACTGAACAAATTACCTCTTTTATATGGAGTATAAAACTTTCTTGCTCTTTACCATTGAACAACATCGTTCCATCCTTCAGTGCTCCTAAGTAACCACAAAGGATTGTCCAGCAGATCCAACAGTCCCCCCTCATACCTTCACAGTGCCTAGGAAATGACTAGTAGGTTTATTCCAATGATTTTCCTTCCAAGATCCACAGACAATGAACACTGTTACCTGGGACTTTGGTCACCTCACACAGTAATCCTAGAGGAGATAAAAAAAAGGGCCCAAGAGGTACACCTGCTACATCCCTTACAAATTAAAAAAAAAAAAAAAAAGAAAAAAAGCCCTCTT
The DNA here is from genome assembly GCA_013396935.1 of Baryphthengus martii. Classification (NCBI taxonomy): domain Eukaryota; kingdom Metazoa; phylum Chordata; class Aves; order Coraciiformes; family Momotidae; genus Baryphthengus; species Baryphthengus martii. Next base: position 101,843 of record VWZK01004179.1, read on the forward strand.
TCTGTCTTTTATGGTCATGCCACATTGCAACACCCTCCACGTGGGACTCAGATCCCAGATTCCAACCACAGCTGAAAACTGATATGTCACGTGATGCTTTAAAAAGGTGAATTATAAAACAAGTGGGTCTAGAAGGAAAGGAATGAGCATAACTAGATATAATAAACTACATTTATCACCAAAATCTAACAATTCCAGGACTTACTCAAAACTCCTAAGCTTAAGAGATACCTTTCAGTTGGCTTCAATAATCTTTGGCTACGTCTGTTTATAGAATTTATTAAGGCAAGTTCCATTATAGTATTCTCCAGCTCTCCTACAAAGAGGAAACATAGAGCAGTGAATTGCTTTTGACTTGAATCTTCAACAACACTGTCTATCTTTTTTTTTGGCCTGGAATGCAACCACAATATTACATCATTGTTTTCAAGTTCTCTCTGAATTCAGAAACTCTTATTTTTCCACAATCTTCTAAATCGTCAAGAATTATGTAAACTTTTCTTTTTCAAAACAAACCCTACTGGAGTTGACTAAATAACACGAGTAAATACATTTAGAAATGCCTGGATACTGTGGTATTTTGATTCCAGGTACCAAACCACTAATACCACGGAGATCTTTTGGATCATAGCAGCCATCAGTTTCAGAAAGCATTTTTTTCTCACAGTGATGGGAGTCCCTTTCCCTGTGGATGAAACAGAAGACACAGTGCCGTGTGATGATGCTTAACTGTAAAAAATTGGACTCCTCCACTCATTTTCCTACACCTGATAATCATCCTGCATGAAATTTGGGGAAGAGAGCACTCCCCATATGTGAGACAAGGCTTGAAATATTTCATGCGCACTCTAATCCTCCTTTCGAAGACAACCTTTGGAAATAATTGCCATGTTTGTGAAGGAGAAAAAAATCAAATAAGCAACAGTGTCTGCATCAAGGATTAAGAAAGTGTATGAGTAAATTGCTGTTTATTTTGTACTTATCATCATGATTGCATGCTAATGTATGCACTGGATATGCAAATAATTCAAACTAATACATTTATGAGAGCATTTGCAAGGTCTTTAGAAAAGCTTTAAAACTGGACTAAATTTAGGCAACAGAGAAAACTGCCAAATTTGAAAGATTTTTACCGGCTGTTCATGCATGGAAGGAAAGAAATATCCCCTACGACTTGCTGAAAACATTCAAGGAGAATCCTCATTCTTCTAACTAATTGCTATTTTTGTCAGAAATGTAAGCATTTGTCATGGCACATCATAAATTACTGATAACATATCACCAGTGAACATTTGTAAGTGAGATAAATGCAGAAAGTATTTATACTGCTTCCAGACCAATTAACACTCTGCCACCCTTCACCACCCAAGTTTGCTAGTATTTGAGTTATTGACAGGCTGAAGCTGCTTGTCTTTAAATAATCTTCGCTGTTGTATGGTATTATTATTCCAGATGCACTGCAGAATTCCAAATTCGAGCCAGCTATGAAATTCTCCCCCAGCTCACTCAAAAGGGGCCCTTGTTGATTTCTCAAGTACTTCAGCAGCCAGCGCCCACAGTTGCTCTATGGAAAGACGTGACTCATGCCCAATTCATTCATTTAAAATTCTCTCCAGCTCAATAACTTCTGGCAGTCATTCCAGCCCATTCCCTGGGTGTTAGAAACACAGGCTGTTTTAGCTGGATGTTCTGTCTGGCTTGTTAAATGGAGGAGCTGGATTATCATTACATTCCTATCAATCAGGTGCCGTTCACTGAAGATTATAGATGAGCCAAGAAAGAAGTGTGGGCTTATTTATTTAACACCGAAAGGCAAACCACTGTTTCTACTGCTGTTGCTTTATACTAGCTGACTATTCAGCCATTATACAGTAATTTATTGGAAATGAGGGAATTTTAGGCACCGCTTCAGTAAGTTCCTACAGAACTACACTAACCGATATGGTTAAAGGGATGGGGTGCTAGTGAGGGTCCTCAGCCTGTTGCTCTGAGGTGTGCTGGGGACACTGCAGCACACCTGAAGTCTTATGGAGATCAGACAGGGGCTCCTGAGGTAATAGGAGTCAACAGGGAAACATTAGTGAAATACTTCAAAGGAATTAAGAGGTGTTTGTCTAAGAAGGTGACACGGCCGACAGCCCAGCTGAAATGCCTTTACACCCATGCACACCACATGGGCAACAAACAGGAGAAGGTGGAAGCCACCATGCTGCTAGAAAGCTACAACTTGGTTGCGGTTACTGAAACTTGGTGGGATGAATCCCACGGCTGGAGTGCGGCTGTGGATGGCTACAGACCGGTCAGAAGGGACAGTCGAGGAAGGAGGGGCAGAGGCATTGCCCTCTACGTTAAGAAATGGATAGAGTGTGAAGAGCTGTCCCTGAAGACTAGCCATACGCAGATCAAAAGTTTATGGGTGAGAATGAGAGGCTGAGGGAATAAAGAGAACCTTGTGGTTCGTATCTACTACAATTGATGGGAGCTTATTGATGAAATCTTCTTACTCCAGCTACAGAATGCTTCGTGCTCACAGGCTCTTGTCCTGCTGGGGAACTTCAACCATTCTGACATCTGCTGGAAAAGGATCACAATGAGATGTAGGCAATCCAGGAGACTCCTGGACTGTATGGAGAATAATGTTTTAAGTCAAGTAGTAGACAGTACTACCAGAGGGAATGCAATACTGGACTTGATGGCCACCAACGCAAGTGAGCTAATTGGTGATGTGAAGATTGAAGGTAGCTTTGGCTGTAGTATCAAACACTAATGGAGTTCACAGTCCTGAGGGATATGGGTCAGGAGAGGAGTAAAGTCAGGAGTAAATTAATCTCTGAATTCTGGGAGAACCAAATTCTTCAAGAAATTAGTCAATAGGACCCCCTGGGAAACAGCCCTCAGGGACAAGGGAGCAGAAAAAAGCTGGCAGATCTTTAAGGACGTTTTCCATTGAGTACAAGAGCTCTTGATTCCCTGGTGTTAAAAAATCAGGCAAGGAAGGCAAGAGACCAGCATGGCTGAGTCGAGAGCTGCTGGTCAAACTAAACGGCAAGAAGGAACTGCACAGGCCATGGAAGCAGGGACAGGTATCCTGGGAAGGGTACAGGGACACTGCCCTGTTGTGTAGGAATGGGGTCAGGAAGGCCAAGGCACAGCTCAAGCTGAACTTGACAAGCGATGCAAAGGATAATAATAAGGGCTTCTAGATCTAAGTCAGCCAGAAAAGGAAAGTTAAAGAAAGCGTAGCACCCCTAAATGAACATGACTGACAAGCTTGTAACAGCAGATGAGAAAGCTGAGTACTCAACAACTTTTTTACCTCACTCTTCACTGGCACATGTCCTTTTCCCACACCTCTTGAGTGGATAGACTACAAGACAGGGACCAGGAAAGCAAAGTCCCATCCACTGTAAGAGAAGATCAGATTTGTGACCACCTGAGGAACCTGAACATACATAAGTCTATGGGACCTAACAAGATGCATTCCAGAGTCCTGAGGGAACTGGCTGACGCAGTTGCCAAGTAAGTCACCAGTGCTTCCTTTTAAGAAGTTTCCTTTTTGTTTAATGTAGTCTTCACATCGTGCTATCTGCTAAAAGACACAACTTTTTTAAAGAAAAAAATGCATTCTCTGAAAAATTACTTTTTAAAAATACCCAGCAATGCACTTTCAGAGTGCAAGAACTCCTTGCTAGATACAACTCAATAATGTTGAGTAGAAACACCAACATGAGAGTCACGCAGTCGCCATCAACTTTATCCATTTCAGCCAAAACGAAGCTTCATATCTATGCAAAAGTCACTCGAGATCCACTCATGGTGTTTGCATGGCAACAATAATATTGCACTTCAGGGTATTGTCCAGGTAGAAGTAATGTGCACTCAGTAAGTCACACTGAATAGTGTTTTCTATTAAGCACTGGCTTCCTCTTTGATTGTTTCTTGTAGATACATGCCATTGATTGCTCTGCCACCTCTCAGATTAGCGTGTAGATTTTTGCTTGGTATTAGACAGGTGTTAACACTGCCTAGGAATCAGAGCATTACTAATTAGGAAATCCTAGTCTATAGGCTGATTTCGATTTCTATTGATTTTGGTTTTAATTTTCCTCCTTTTAGAAGAAACCTGGGTATACAGCTTGGATGCGAGCGTGTTACAAAAGGCTGGGAAGAAAAATCAGGAGTGAGTGTTTATTGTTCCTTCTGTACTTTCTCAAGGATGAACTCAAATAGATTGTTTGGAGGAAGGTTAATGAATTTAGATCAGGGTTTACAACAGCTGCCAGCAGATGAGGAGAAGCTGGGGGGAGCAATCTGCCTGAGGTGAAGAGAGGCTCTTAGAGGAGCAGGAAAGCACATGCTGAGAATTCTGCCTTTTTGACAGGTCAAGTAAAGTGCAATTTATGAGATCAATAAACAGACCTGCCATTATTATGGATTAATCAAGCTTTTCTTCTTCTAGAGACTTCTGTAGTATTGGAGGAAATATATGGGATTCTTGGACCTTCTAAAATAGGCGGGTTTAGGGTGAATGTGCAGGGAAAGGAGGAAAAAGTAAGATATAAAATCACCACAGAATTTCAGCTTTTCCTACCCTCTGTTTCATCAAAATATTCCTATACCTAAGCTTCAATAAGACGGTTCATCTTTTTTTCCAGTACTATGCTCATTCATCACACAAAGCTCCTAATGTGACCAGCCCACAGAAAAAAAAAAAAAAAAAAAAAAAAAAAAAAAAA
>VWZK01004179.1:106583-135381 GCA_013396935.1 Baryphthengus martii
AAAAAAAAAAAAAAGAAAAAAGAAAAAAAAGAAAAAATTGAAGGTCTGATTTTTTTATCTAAAGAAAGAGAATTTCCCTTGCAACCTCTCCATTAAGCTCTATCCCACTTAACACTTAGAGATGCGTCTGTCTGTCCAGCTCTACAATAAAATGACAAAACTCGTGAGGGCCTTATGCATCTTTATTTTTCATGGAGCTGTGCCCTCCTGAATGTCTCCTATTGTCTGGTTGGCACTAGCCAGCGGGCCCTGTCAGAGATGAAATCATGTTCCTTGGCAAGCTTATCACATGGTAGTACTGAAATAATGGATCTGGAGCAATAGCAGTGTTGAGCAGCCAAATGATGAACACACAGGAGATTCCATCATTAGATGTGAAAGTGTGATGTTAAAGTTCACAGGAGGAGACAGGTTGTCTCCATTGAGAAGCAGCGTACAGGGGTGCTGAAAACACTTACTGCTGAAATTATAAACTCACAAGAATAGCCTCTCACTTGCTCTGTAGTTGTGAAACACTTAGAAGCTCACAGCGTCAGTCGACAGAGGTTTCTAATAGCTACAGTAACACCAATAATAATATTATTGCTTAGTTTTTTAGAACATATTCCTATATGAAAAAATAATGCTGCCTTGCTTGTAGCCAATCAAAACAATTTAGATTCAGAGAACAGGCATTATCAGCACAAACAGAATAAGACAAAAATGACAGCTCTTGCTTCAGACCAGAAACCAAACTATCATTGCTTATAAGTTTGTTGCAAAGCAGGAGAAGACATGAACCTCAGGACAGTGTCTGATTAAAATATGACAATGGGAAATATTTTCTTGTGAAGATCTAGGTTCAAGCAAAAATGTTTTCTATAAAAAAAATTACCCAAAACAAACCAACCAAACTAAAAAACTCTCCCATCCCCCAAACCCTGAAATATTCTCAATCATTTCTTTATATATATATATATACACAGATATATTTACATATATACATACTCAATGTTGTGCTCCAAGATTCCTGTCTATACGTATTCATGGGGCAAATTCTGCTACCTGAAAAGTAAAAGAGACAATATGTAAAAGTCAGTAAATATTTTTACAGCTATTTTAAATAACTATTCTGTATTGCTGAAATGCTAATTATTTGTCTAAAAAAAAAAAAAAGTAATTAATTTAATGAAATAAGTGTCAGTTTCCAAAAAGATCAAGATCACACACACCATCTGCCTTGTCGTATTCAGGTATACTGTTCTTTCACTTTCATACAGATCTATCTGAGAGATCAGATGCCAACATCATCTGAGAACAACAACAAATATATAAATATTCTTATGTGTTTGCATACTTTCACAAGCGTCAATACAACTATTGTGGACATCTTGTGCCCTATATAGTCCTTCATTTTTGGCTCTTCTTGAGGAATTCAACAGATCAAACACCAAGAAAATACAAGATACAATTTGAAAGAATCACGGGTTTTTAAGATGTACTACTTCCTTCTTATTTTTACAATGGTACGCACGTAGGCTACTACAGCCATCACAAGATGCTGTAAGGAGGCTTCCAAGCTTACAGTCGGGTGTTGAACTTTTATCCTTCTAACACTCCTAGCTTTAAGGCTCCTACCTCCACACACTCATATATTCCCATAACTGCAATTTCAGGTAGCTACTTCCCTTGTCTAGCACAACATTCGTATGTCTCCTATTTTTCCTACAGAAAACCTCTACCCAAAAGTCTTTCCACACTTCAATGTCCAGCCTTGAGTTCTTTAGCTCCCTATTACAACCCTAATTTTTTCCTCTACAGACTCACTCCCATCCACAAAATTCCAGTTTTTTGTCATCTAAAAAGGATAAACTTTGGACAACGCTGAACATACAGAACAGAGGAGACTCAGATGGGTTTCTGTCCCCAAGTCAGGTACAGTTCATCATTGTTTAGATGGTTCTCCACTGCTGGAGGTGCGATGGCAGATTTGAGACAGGTTTAATCTTATCTGAGTATTGTAGTGACAGTATGGTGACATAGGTGTGAGTGTAAGCTGGCCATCAGCTAAAGGTCAATGGTTCCAGTGACTACCACATCCTTGTTTAAACGATCAAGCGATACGAAAGCTGTCTCCCACAGTCTGCATCATATTCTGTTGTGGTGTTCCATGCTGTGCAACACCTGGTTTGCAGACACAGCGGTGGCATTAAGTCACTTCATCTTCCTGCAGTCCAAGCTGTAATTTCTGTGTTACATCACTTATGCCGTAACAGATTCAGAACAACAATATATTTATACAGATAGTAAAATTAGCTATGTTCTTGGTACAAAACGAATTGTAATAATATAGAGCTCAGCACTGTAGTAAAAGCTCACCATTCTGAGCTGTTTGCCTGTCCTGAGTCCCAGACCACTACACCTGCTGCAAGTATCCCAGTGAGCTAACCACCTTGAGACACACTCTGATTTGTGTACAGTTTGGAAGCTTACTGTGAAGTAGAAAATAAAAAGTGAGATGTGCTGTATTCCACAAAATATCTCTCAAGGAAAAAAAAAAAAATTAGGAACAATGCAATAAGAAAAAAAATATATCATCACAAGTAGCACTGATCTTATTGTAACCTTAGGGGACTTGTAACTCGTAGTTTTTAAAACTCGATTTTAACAGTATATGCTATAAATTCCATATCTCTTGTCACTCAACAATAAGCTCAAGTGTAGCTGCAGTAAGGTGTCATCTTATAGACAGGATGTGAGGAAAAAAGCTATAGTCTTCTTAAGAAAAAAAAAGAAAAGTAAACTAAATAATACTCCACCTGTGCTGGTACATTATATCTTTCTGGAATTTTTGTGGGTTATTTTCCCTGTCTTCTCTATGGAGTTATTTTTAAAGTTGAGTCACTTGCACATCACCTTGTTTCAAGTGCAGAAGTATGATCTCAATTATGAGTGTTTTCCCAAGTGGTAGATAGCGTTGCTCTTAGTTATTCATGCACGTGTTTTATATCAAGTTTTTGTCTGAGGCTGAGGGCTGCAAGCCTGTTTGTACTTCATAGTATAAAGCCAAAATTCTTCAATGAATGATCTTATAACACAGTTTGAAGGGCTAATGAATGGTGAGGAGACATTGGGTGGTGTAAGAATAACTAGACTATCCTTTATCTAAATGGGCGCCACTACCTTTGTAATAGGTTCTTGTATTATTGATTTAGGCTTTTACTTCAATCCAAAACCTTCCAAAAAATCATTTGAGTGTGTGTACTTTCACCAGCTTGTAGATTTTGGAATGGTGGGAGAATGAGAGCCTGTGGAATCTCAAGGCAGGCAGGAATCCTGTCAGAACTAAAATTTGCTGGTGGGAGTAGTCTTGCAGTATTTACTTAGATGCTAATGAACAAGAAACAGCCAGTCACCACAGGATGCCCAGGTTGTAGAACAGCCATCACAGAAAGTGACTGATTGCTGTGTAGTTAGGTAGCAAAAACCTCTGACAGTTAGAAGGCTAGAGAGACATTCCTCTATTTTCCACTGGTTTACTCTGCATTTTGTTTCAATATTTTTAAAATGAAATGACTCAGTTTTTGAAATGGTTTTCCTTGTCATAATTAAGCTGTATTTTTAATGGGGTAAAAAAAGTATTGTGAAAAATTGTCAATGTTTCATTTAATTTAAAAAACTTTTCTCTGGTTTGATATTAAGTCAATTTGATTGAGAAGAGTTGTAAAGATTCGCTAGCCAAACAAAAAATCAGTTACTAACAAATATAGATAAATGTAGAGCTAGAATTAACTAGATACAAGTAGGCAACAATTGTTTTGAGTTAAAGAATAAAGTAAAAAAAGCCCACATTGTTAAAAGTTTGTTACATAATCCATATCTACAGCTGCAGACAAAATTTCATAAACTAAAGTAGATAAAGGAAGACTTCCTTTATTGAGCTACTTTTAAGCACTCCTAGAAGCTAGGGTGAATAAAGTGTCCCATCTTGGGGAGCTGTTTTTCCATAATTATTTCACTCTACAGCTTTGTATAGTCTGCTTCTCTAATATACATAGTCTTCCTACCATGCATAGTCTAAGATGTACAAGATAAAAAGAAGGTGGAGTTCCTCACCAGTAGAGAAGAACATTCCTCCGGACTGCACCTTTTTTAGGCATCTGACCGTTCACCGTTCAGTCTAAAGCTATTCATTAGGATCCCTCAATATCAATATAAGCATCTCTTGAGTGAGATGGACTCATCTGAAGTAAGGAATCTAAAGCAGGTCCTCTGAATTACCCTCCATTCATTATAGGGGAGTCTACATAATATACTGTGAACTTTTGCAAAGCAAACTCAAGATGAAATTAATTGTGTCTCTTGCTGTGTAATGTTTGTCTTCAGCAACATGAAAATAAGCATGAGGTTTAAACAGCAAAATCCCTTAATTTTTTACAGATGTTTAGAGTTCCTGGACTAGAAAGCATTGCCAAAAGTTAACAGAAGTATTTATCAGTGATACTCAGGAACTATTTTATATACATAGCTAGTGTCAGTGACCGGATTTCTATGCTGCAAGTGTAGATTAAAGTATTCTCTTTATTGTTATACTTGATTCTTACTGTAATGTTTTTTCCTACATCTCTAAGAATTCAAAAAGTAACACTATCTTGTCAGAAATATTAAAAAGTTTTTCTGTTCTTACAAATTTCCAGTGACAGGATCTGTGTGCTGCATGTTCTTATGGTAAATAAATACATTAAAAAATAGTCTTCTATTGCTCCAGCTTAAAACATAAACATTTCCATGGTGCTTTCTTTTAGGGGTTGTGTTCATAGTCCTACTTAAATCAGCCATCCTTTGTGCATTCCACTTTACCTCCCTGTCTTCCTCCACACAGAAAAAAACCCGCTGTGCTCATTGAATTATTAAGACTTCCATCCAGATCTGTCCTCTATACTTACAACATCATTACATAATTGGAAAATGATTTAGCAACAGGCAGTGAGTAGAAAAAAATCAATAGACCTTGATAATGAGATCTGTCCTACATGTTCCTAATCAATTATTTTTTTTTAAAAAAAGTATATTACAGGAGGTGCTGCACATGTTACTAATCTTGCAAGCCGATGTTTTGTATTCCTATTTTACTAATAAGGTCTTGTGAGGAAGGGTGAACTCTGTTTAATCTATCATTTATCTTCATTTCATATCCTGCCAAGTCCCTAAGCAAGGCCAGAAGGGCATGAAGCTTTTGTGAAATAATAAACTATTCCTTACTCAGAACATTGATGATATTATCTCCACTGATAGAGCATCAGCTTTATACTCCATTAATCACAAACGTTAAAATTCTATAAACCCTGTTCTTGAATCTTAAAGAAACAATATTTAGCTTATTTTGGTCTTATCTTTTTGACAAGCTCTGCTCTGCCTACTGTAATGGCAGAATTGTTTTCCCTTCATGTCCTTATAATTAAGTACAACTACATATAATTCAGCAATCTATACAAAGCAATTTTTTGCTCCTCTTTTGATCAGATGATTTCACTTTTCAACTCTATTGACATGCAGATTAGACAGATTCTCTGTGGTAGCAATTTTCTTTTTATTTTCGCTTTGTGAAGTTTTTTAATACATAAGAACAACACCTGGGGTAACAATATGCCGTTTAGACCTTGACCTGTGCTGAGCGCTTTATAACTGCACTGCCTCAAGAGAAGCAACAGCAGGAGGAAATTCTGAAACCTCAAACTGAAAGTCATGTTCCCCTTTAGTGTTTCCAGTAACAAAGTTAGAGTTTTAATATTAATTTCTGCAGCCCACAAGATAATTAGTCTTCCTCTCTCAAAATGATAGAAAGCAATTTATAAGAATGAAGCCAGGAACGCAGGCAATTACCATCATTAACACAAAGAGAACGCCTTTTCTAACAATTTAGCACCTTATTCTCTTCATCCCTCTGTATTAATGCAATTTTTAGTCACGTTTCAACCATACAAGACTTCAGGTATGGTAAGTCACACGTGATACCTGACAAAGAAGTCACAGAGAGCGCAGCAGGTTTCTGAATAGGTGGCGGTGTTTATTCAGATGTATAATATGATTTACAAAGTTCTTAGTTTGAAGCTGTTATTCTTCATCAGAACAATGATAAATACTTTGGAAGCTTCCTTAGAAGGTCAATGGTAGGGATTTTTTAACGTCTTGAAATGTCTATTAATTTTAGTTGTAATCTGATGTCTAGAAGTATTTGATTGCTTAACTGAAAGCTGCAACTACTGTAAGACTCATATTGTCAGTGATCACCTCATACTTCTATGATGCCTATGTCTTTTATAAGGGAAGGCAAATGATTTATGATAAAGGTGAACAGCTGGAAAATTAAACTACTTCTTTTGTCTTTTCTTTTTTGTCTTTTCCTAAACCATGTTTTGATGTCACTGCTTTAGATATAAAGATGTACCAACAAACACATAAGAGATACTGAGTGTTTTGCAATTAATAGGAGTCATAGGAAATGCCATGAAAGAGGATGCAAGGTCAGCCTTGAGAACCAGAGAGGTTCAACATCAAGAAAATGCATAAGATTGTAGTTGTTCAAGTAATTGCAAAATCACATGATTAATGATTTATGTTTTGAGGTGGTTTAATGGCAATTGAATTTTGTGTCCTGGAATATCAATTATTGGCATGGATTCCATCGAGTCTTTCAAAATTTATTCACAAGAGGAGAGCTAGAAACTAGCTTTGCTAACAAGATCTGCAATTCAGCATCTGTCCTGAGGTTTTATAAGAACCACTAAATACTGAGGAGACTGGTAAAAAAAAAATCAGTTGTGTTTGCAATATCACCTACAAAAAAACCTGTTCTCCAAGTGATCAAAGCTGATACCTCAATGAAAAACATCAGATTCAGAACTATCATTTTTACAGACTCCTTCTCACATACTCACAGTTTTATAGCTAACTCATTTCATTTGAATCAAGTCTGCTCTTGTCATTTTGACTGAAATGCACAACCGACTTCATTACCTTTATGATCGTCACTGCACATATCACAGCTTGCAAAGTTCACAGCAGTGCTCATGTCGATACCTACAGCTGATTAACAACTTTTAGAGGTCATCTTCCTTGAGCTCTTATCTTTCATTTAGAATGCTGGCCTTCTTGATTAAGTTACGAGGAACTTTATGTAGTCAATGATTGATCTAGTCAACAGTAAGATCCTAAAGCAATTAAAGATGACCAAGAGAGGGTAAGTCATTTTTCAATACAATCGATTCTGTCCCTGAAAGTCAATCAGGAGCTCAGTCAGAGGGACAATTTGGGAAGAGTTAAATATGTGCTTATTTTACCATCTAATTTATTAGATTTGAGCACAGTAATATCTCTGTGGGAAAATGCCTGAAATATGAATTCAAACTAATTGTCATACAATCCGGACACTGAAAAACAAGACATGTTTCTGTAGCATAGTCATACAGGGCCCTACTTGCCATTGATGGTAAAGGGAATCCTGTTCCAGTTCAGATTCTTATCTTGTGCCCAGCGCTGAGTTTTGTAAGAATTGTTTATGCTGAGATCAATTGCTGCGGTACAGCCCCTCACATGCTGAGTTGCTGAGTTTGCGCGTGGGCAGATCGAACAGGCTTTCGTACAGAGTTGATGGCATTTCCAATGATTTTCAGCAGAAAGCATACAGGTGTCAATGCACTAGAGTGAACAGTCTAAATTTAGGTGAGCTGGCTAAGAGAGCTACCACACAATAGTATAAAATTATGCAGCCAAATGAGTTCTCTTATAACAAAGGCAAAGGGGGATCCTTTTTTAGCCTGTGTGAAAAGTAAATAGAAAGGTATAGCTTTACCTCGTTAGGGTTCACACATAAGTGTTGGACCACAAAATTCCCTTAATCACATTTTAAATAACCAAAACTGAGCAAACAGGTGATGGTGACTTCAACCTCGGAATCTTTAAAAAAAAAAAAAAGCACCAGACATCTTATCTTTGGCCTTTTCTTCTGTTTATGTCTCTGTCGTTAAAGTTTGGCTTTTAACCTCACAGTACCATCTCTGCTTTGAGGAGGGCCAGAGTAATACACCTGTCCACAAGCTGACAAATCCTGGTTGGGTTGGTGACTATCACCCTATTTTTCCTCTCTTATCTCAAAGTTACGCCCAAAAAGAATTAGCACATGAACAACTGGAGGGATCTTGAACACATTTTGATTCCTATGCACATGCTGATCCGGTTCTGGAGCCCTGAGATAATGTTTTTAAAATTGCTGAGTCCTCTAATCTTGGCCTGTGATACAGAGAAGACGATGGAAATAACTTTTGCTGATAAGTGATTTTGATTATAATTCTCTCCAGCCAAGTACCTAAACTGCTGGGGACAAGAATAGGTTGTTACATAGGGAAATAATTTTTCAATTCATTATAAAGCCAGAGAGAAAGATTAATGAACGTGATGTAAATATTTGACCAAGGCCATTTAGAAAGCCTCAAGGTATCTCTTAAACCAATAGCTGGATACCACAAAATCAAAACTGTGGAATGCAATTGATTTGGTTCTGAAACTACACTCAGCCCTGCCTTGCATAACAAACAGGTATAGTTAATAGCATATGTTTACACAGTGTTTTATAGCTTAGGATGGCAAAGTAATAATGAGTTACCCTCTTCAATAGCCCAGAAAAGGGAGCAGTTGTTAGGTCAGTAAGTACTGAGAGATTGACAGGATTGCCTAAAACCTTTTGCATGATATGGAAGAAAGAATTTGAAAAAAAAAAGTCTCATTTATGACACTCAAGCACAGAACTTTAATATAAATTGATCTTTTTCCTCAGATAAATGTAAAGACATATTCCTTTTAAAACTGTAGCGTATTCAAAAACTCCTTCTACTCCTTTAGGCCTTCTGTTAGTCAACATTGGAGAATGTCTCTAAAAGTACTGGGTTTGATGGCAAACTGCAGGAACAGCAAGGCAGGACTGTGTGTCCCTGCTCTAGAGCTGTGTGGCCATGTTATCCTAGCATTACACCACAGCAAAACTCTCCTGTCTCACACAGCTTTGATGTTTTCAGACAGACTTGATGTGAGCAGCTCACATTGGTGGAGCACAAGCCTGCTCTGATCCAAACACCGTTCAGCTACACCGGTGGGCTCAAGTTAATCTGCACATCATCCCAGCACTGGTTGAGGAGTGGGCTCTATGCAGCTCTACGCAAACCTGACCACAGAGTTGCTGATTTAGTGCTGCCTTGTGTCCTGAGCTGTCTGAGCAGGAGTCTACATAGCTTGTGGTACCCCTGCTTTGGACAACCACAGGGACAGTGCTCCTCAGATCATCCTTTAAATCTTCATACCCAAAGGTTGTTCCTTTAATTATTGTTTTCTACATCTCAGATATTTTCCTTTCCGATTTGTTAAGGCAAGGTGCCAGTAAGGAATTGTGTAAAGCCCAGGACCAGTATCCAGTGTCCATTATATTCTTTATGAAGTAATGCTGAACACATCTATAAATGTAAACTCATGAAAAGGGAAGCTCCTTCTCCACTACGTTATTTCCAGACTTCTGCAAAGCTATCATTATCTCACAGAATATTTCACATTGCAACAAATATTTCTGGCTCATAGTAGTTTCTGGAACAAGAAAGAACAGGTAGGTGTTGTGAAAGCATCTCAGTGTTTTGTTCAACTTACAATGAAATGTGTCCGCTTACTGAAATCTCCGTACCATGGCCGGACAAATAGCGCTTGCACTCCAAACATTGCAACAACTGGAATCCCACAGTGTTCTTGTCATCATCAGCCCTGCAAATCAAAACCAAAGCAAAACCAAGGCTGCTTCTGGCTAAACTCATTAGAGTTATGCTAAACTATTCTCAGTACAGAACTGACAATCACTAGTTCCCAAACGCTGATAATAACAACAATTAAAAAAAAAAGAGACAGTAATAACAAAAGTAATAAAAACAATTATGGTAATAGTGATATAGTTACAAACGGCAAGCTGCATTTGAAATAGCTTAAGCAGAATAAAACGATAAAACCAGATTCAGCATGCCACAGTCTGATGCATCCGCCCAGGAAATTCAGAAACACTTAGCTCACCACAAAGCACAGAGAAAACAATGAAAACACTTGCAACAGATTCTTGTTAATGGGATATTTATGGTCCAGTGCTTAAACTGCAAAAAAAAAAAAAAAAAAAAAAAAAAGAAGCCAGAAGTGCTGATTATCATTCTTTAAAAGTTGAAATGTTGGTTTTAATTTTTTTCAAATTATGACACTGAAAAGTTTGGTCAAAGCTATAATCCAATAATGATCACAGAAATGGGACACTAAAATAAACCCACCAAACTAGAGGAAAGCCTCAGCCAGGGTAAATCAGCAACGTTGCACTGACATCAATGGGATTATATCAAATTACACCCACCGGACATTTGGTGAAAAGAGCAAAAGGAGGAAAAAGAATTCAATTGTGTATACAGGAATGACTGAAAGGTAAAGAAAGCCAATTTTAAAACACTGTATGAGCTATATAAAACCGGACAATTCATAATCATTTTAATTTGGAGGAGGAAAATGTTGTAGGATAGAAGTTATGAAAACAGATATGGTACCTAGGACTGTCAGATGGAGTTCAGGTTCTCACATTGGCTGCTGAGGTGTGGATAGTATTTTCTACTAGATGAAAACTACCTAGTCCTTTCATTTAAATATACAAAGATTCTCACCCACATGAATCAGTAGAAATATTTTTTTATTACTCTGAATGCAAGCTTCTGCTCTCCAGGAATCCAGGGATCAGCTCTTGCAGAACATACAAACAAATGTTCGGGAGAATTAAAAATAGGGGAAAAATAAACTGTTCTATTAAGCTTCTTATGCAAACATTATCAAATCACATTATCTCTTAAGCCTGAAAGACAGCTTGCTTCTTCAGAATGCTTTTGTCAACAATTTTCAAAACATTGCATGGTCGCTTAATTGTTTCATTAAAAGATTTTCATCTGGGTGAGATTTCTGTCACTTGACCTTCAATGTCTATAATGGCTATACATAGTGTGCAGTGTCCCACTCAGTCTGACAGGGTCAGTCCACAGGAGTATAGTTCTTCCAAAAATGCTTTGCAATATCAGCTAGCCTCATGTGGATGTCCCAGATACCCTACAGCATCTGAAACAGCACCTAATGTTTCTGTTTAGCAAGCTAAATTGCACTCCCATGGTCAGCTCCAACTTGCAGATTCAGACACACTTAGCGGGGGTGGGTGAATTGTACATCTAAGACATCATGACAGTCCGGGGAGGGATGGGTGCTGTCAGGTGGGATTTGATAGTTAAAGACAGGCATCTAATAGTGTTTGAGATGCTATAGGATACCCTAAGATTTCCATACAGGCATGGCAGATTGGACAAAGACATCAGGCAGAATTGGCTTATTTCTGGAGAAGCACCTAGCAGTCGGTAGAACATCCTTTCTCGTATGTACCTGCCATGAGATGCCAGTCCTGCATATCTGAATTGCAAGTCAGGCCCATGCAGTCAGTAGAGACTTGAGGACAGTTCAGCTGCCACCATGTAGGAGTTTCCCTTGCGGTGCGATCAACCAACCCTAAAGCTCCATGTGCTTCAGATTAAAATTCCATTGTCTATAACAGAAGTTTAGAAGCCCATCTTACAGGTGAACACACACATGCAGCTAACTTTAGGTGTCTGAATCTGCAAGGTCATTCTCATGCAGCACTCTAAAGCTAATGGATCTCCTTTAGACCATAAGGCAGCATTAAAGTGAATATTTTTCAAGCAGAAACATTTTAATGGGAAATTCTACTGAGTTAAAAAAAAAAAAAATCAACCTTTTCTTTTTAATTCAGAATGCAGTCAAGTTTCTAATTCTAATGCCCTTTTCCAGAATCAAACTCCAATCTTAAATCCTCAGCCCACTCGTTTTCGATATTTGAGCAATATGTTTAAATGTTCTGTACATGATTTGGTCTTTTTTTCTTTTGCCTTCAATTTCCTCTTCATAAGGGGAAATACACCTTCAAAAATGTTAGAAAGAGCTTTCATTTTTTTGTGTGCATGCCTTTTGACTATCCTAGTATCTGTAAAAAAAGAAAGAATATATTTTCATAGGTAATGGGCTGGTACTGTGATAAGGAAGTCACTAAGGAAGACTGAAGTGCACAAACAACATGGCTCACAAAAATATGTTTCCACTTAGATGTGATGGAATATCCCATTCGTCTGCTCTTCTTCTCCTGAGATATCAAATTCTTTACTGTGTCTGAATGCTTTTAGCATTAAAAATAAAGAAGTTTAGCATTAAAAATAAAGAATCTCCACAGCTGGCTTTTCTTTTGTGCCTTTCTCTGAAATCTGTTTGCTTCCCTCATCCTGCTTCCTCATTTTCCCCAAACTAAATCCTACCTAATGGAGTCTCATTTGTTTCAAATGCTGCCTGCAGAAATGTTTCACACAGAAGGTGAACAGGAGCCAAGTGTAGATGTCTTTCCCCTTTACACAAACAACGGCATAAAGGCAAAACTCCACGTTTTGCAGGGCCTGCACATCTCACACAGCTCTAGCTGTGGCAAAGTGGAGTTCCCCATCCCCTTGTGTTTACCTCACCATTTGAATGACACAAAGCTGTTAATAATTTCACAGCTCTGCAGAAAACTTGTGCCTGAGGCTTGTTGTTATTTCTTTCTCTTGATCACCTCCACACAAACTCATCCCGTCCCTCGCAGTTGTTGGACTGGGTTCTGGTTTTATGACACTAATTCTCTTGGACCATTTTGCCTGGTTTCCTCTATACCAACGCTCCTCCGTGCAGAGGTCTCTACTCCTCCCTGAAACTGGGGGAAAGAGCTTGCTTGGTATCTCTGGTGGCTGCTCCAGAGGCCCCTGAAGCTGCCGGGTCACCAGTGTGGCAGTGTTTCTCCATCACACCTCCAATGCTGCCCAGTGTCCACCCACCCTACTGAAGGGCCCAAAGGTGCTGCAGAGCAGACACAGTTGTGATGGGGGAGCTTCCTACATTAAGATCTCCCCTAATGGAGTCTGGAGTAGATTCCTAAGCCCGCTCTCGTTCCACGATTCGTTTGCGTGAAATAACAGGATGTAAAGATCTTACTGTGTAACAAGCAAGCACTCCATTGAACAGTATCCCTCTTCTGAGTCCAACTCCACTTCCACAAGCCCAGTTAAGACTGCACACGCTTTACCTAAGAAAAAGAAAGAGAAATAGAAAAAAAATCTTGGTACCACTTGTACCATGCATATTTTTCCTTCCTGTCACCACTTCTCCCTGGTAGTTTGCATCCCTCATAATAGGCTTAGTATCAACACCCTCCAAAACATTAAAGTAAACAGAATTGACTCCTGTTGTTGTGCATACGCACTTGAACAGAAAATTACAAGACTTTCCTGTAAATACATTTGTATTTCCTGCTTGCAGTCTTGGCTGCAACCCAAAAAAACAGAGAATGGAAAAAAAATGTCATATTTAGGGAGAAGGAAGGATTATTTTCTGTATCTTAAAAAACATCATTATTACCACATTTTACTTTCTTTTCAAAATTTTATAGAGTTCTTTACCGGGAATTAGCTTGTTTGACTCTCAGGACATGCCACTGATCAGGAGTAATGAGATTTGGAGCAATACAGTACTTAAAAGCCAAAGTCCTGAACCAGCTTCTGTTTTGCAAGGTAATGTAGAAACACTTTGAACACGCCTCACGCCAGGAGCTTAGATTCTAAGACTACCGAGGAGTGATGTAGCCAGATAGATTTCAGCTGCTGTTTTAGCCACTCCACAAAGCAGCAGAGCAAAACCCTTTGACAGTAATTGAAAAATTTTAATTGTTTTTAATTGTTGTAGAGGAGACCTAGGGTGACAGATTCCCAGACTGTACGGTGCAGGAGAACACACACCTGCAGAGCCATTCCCTGTTTCTTGGCACAGACTATATGCCACTGTACCAGGTGGCATTAGTGCATGGAGCTCCATAGATAGCCAGGCTGATTAAATTCAACTACTACTTTTCTGCTTTAGTTTACCCTAAACAAATTAAGTATGTGACCCATCACCTTGATAGGAGCTTTTTCAATGTCACCATTTGGGAATGTGTAAAAGGTGGACAACTACAGTATTTATCAGCACTTAACCTCAGAGTTGCAGAGGATGTAAAGAGAGCGGAGCAGAAGGCAAGACAACCTGAATATCCACTTGTACCAACCATCAGAGAAACTTCTCCTTGGCTTAGTGTAAAATCAAGAAGAGACAAACAGATTGGGTTCTGTTGAAGGTTCATCCAAAAAGACACTACACACAGGAAAAAGAAGCCCTGCCAATCCTGGAAATTATAGTCATTTTATTTACTGTCTTTGATCCAATGGTCTGTGGCACCACTCTTAAAGCTACTTCCACTGGAGCATTTGCTATTAAATTTATTGTCTACTTACTAATCAGAACTTACTTAATCATATTTTCAGTCACATTGTTTTCCTTCAACCTTAAACAAGCTATTTCGCCTTGGTTTCAAGAGACTTAGTTTGTGCAATTTCATTCATTTAGTAACTTGGAGCAGAAACACTTTTTTACTGTTTGCAATTTTTTCTTTTCTCATTAGCAGCTTCTGTGTTTCTCTATATTTCCTATGTCATTCAAACCCTATTCTACTGCATAGATCCTCCTTTAAAATAAATACCTTAATTTAAATTTATTTTAAAAAAAATATATACTAGAGCCCACTTTCCTCCTTCTGTGTGAGTCTGCTTTTTTGCTAAACTGACATTGAATAATGGCAAGAGGAAGTATGAAGTTCTTAAACTTAGATTTCATTATCCCCCCCAGAAATTCAATGTTCTTTATTACAGTAGGAAGAACAAAGTGTACAGAAATTAACATGAATAATGAAAGAACTGCAGCAACAAATATCAAAAATGTATATATTTTCATCTAAGAATTGAGATAAGTACCTTACCTTGTCAAAGGACTGCCCTGCTCAAGAAGCAAAGGTCTCAGAGGGCGCACAGTGGTTAGTGAGAGAGGTAACTTGATACATATTATCCTTTACAAAATATTTATGAATATTATTAGATTTTAAGCCTAGAAAAACCAATGTGATTACCTAATCTGACATTTGCATATCTAGGGATCAGATCTTCACCTGGTAATTTCTGCAGCAGTGTCTGTCCGAATTAAAGTATTTATTTTTAAAAAGGCACACTTATAATTTTAAAATATACCTAGTGATAAATAATCTGCCACAATTTATTTGAAGTTCATCTCTAGTTCGTTCATCAATCTTTTAATTTAATGAAAGTTTCTTTACCTTAGGCTTTCTTCCCACCACTGTGATCAGAGTAGGGCCTTTTTAATAATTGGATTTCACGTCCCTCATGAAAATACTGGTTGATGCAATAAAATAATTCCTTCCCCTTCGATTGCATATGTATATCTCATGTAGCTCTTTCAACTCCTTCATTCTTGTTAATCTCATTTCTCAAGCATAGATAGACTAACAAGACTCAGCATTACAGCAGAGACGCTGCTTACTGCATTTGCAGAATATCATTCCCTGTTCCTGCTTAACGATCTCTAGTCTTATCCAAGGATACTTTTTTCCTTGTAGCATCATGATAAAATCATATTCAAAGAGGTCTTTCTTTACCAGACTCTGGAAGGACCTTCTTGCCTTCCAGAGCATTGTCTGACCTACTGTAAAATTGCTCTGTGTTTTTAATTCACAGATGTATGACATTTTATTTGGCAGTATCAGAAATATTTTCAGTGTTTCTGAGCCAAACAACTCACATTCATCTGTATTATTTATTGATCCTATCAGTAACTTTTCTTCTAGTCTTTGATATATATATATGTCTTACCAGCATTTATTTCATTCCTCCTTTCATATTGCTGACAGAAGTATTAAATAATATTTGGCCTAGAAAGGCATCGCAGGATGATGAATTCCCATATGTTACACTTGGAGATCTATTAGTAAACGAGATTTTCATTTATTTCATTTACAGAGTACTATATAATGCTAATCATTCTTTTCTTCTTGACAGTTTCTATACTTCTGGGTACTGTCTACTTCACTTTCACCTTCTTTTGTGGTTGGACAAACCTATAAATAAGGTTTAGAATCATGAAAGCCATGAGTGTAAAAACAGAACAGTGTGTGGTTGAATCATTCAGGACACAACACACCTTGTTATTTTGCTAAATGGACGGGGAGGTGAAGCACATCTAATGTATTTGAACATTTTCTCAAAATTTCCTGATTTAAGAGAGATCCGGAAGCCCTGAAGGATTTGTGAAATATCCAAATGTCCAATCTACTTAAGATATCAGTTTGTGTCTAGTAATGACTATTCTACAGTGCCTTCATAGGTATTGCAGAGACTGTACCTATGAAGAAAGGGATATCCTGCCTGAGTTAGAAGTTGTATTTCTCTCTTGAAACTGGGTATCTACACTAAAAGAGTTTTCCATTCTCCCTATGCAAGTAAGGAGAGATGTGCACCTTCAGACCATTTGAGATACTCTAATTCAGATCAGAGTTTTAGAATGGGATTAATTGTCTTCTGAAAGCAACTACATCTCTCTTTCTAGATGATTAACTTTTATTAAACAACTAATTGTTTATAAAAGTTGAGATAAATACAGCTGTAGGTGTTTAAACGGTAATGGATGACCATTCCTGCTAGAGCCGTTACAAAGGATTCTACCTCCTTCCATTACTATATAGAGAAGACAGAGACATGCTCACAGCCTTCACAAAGCACTTCACCAAGACATATGTGCAAGTGAGATGACTACATTAGAGAAGACATTTAATTTTATCAGGTATTGCTGCAATCTGATTAAATAGAATTCGTTTTATATGCCCTATTTTTCATAATTTTTTTCTAATTTTTCTATTATTTTTCAGAGTAGTCTTTTCGCAATTTTGCCAAAGATCAGTGATTTCTCTCTCATTACTGATCAATAACAGTACGTTTTACTGATTTCTGGAGGATTCTTGAACTTTCCTAGTGTTCTAAGATCTGTGAAT
Organism: Baryphthengus martii; assembly: GCA_013396935.1. NCBI lineage: Eukaryota > Metazoa > Chordata > Aves > Coraciiformes > Momotidae > Baryphthengus > Baryphthengus martii. Next base: position 123,625 of record VWZK01004179.1, read on the forward strand.
AAAAGTGAAACAAATTCAGTCTCCTCACTCTGACTTCTTTGGCACTCAAGGGTGTCAGTTCTGTTGATTTCAGAAAAATATTTAGCTTCCACTGTTTATGTTTATGGTCCTTCCTATCTACTGGCTATAGTAGAAAATATTTCCTTAACACTTTATCATAGGAATACATCATTCTGCTTTTCTTCAGGAACAGATCAAAAAATATTTGTTGGACACTTCCTATTCTATGTTGTGATTCCTACCCTTACCTAGTGCCAAACTGATACTGCTGTTCAACAGTTGCTTGTTCCTGACACGTTTAAGAAATTCTTTACCGAGCTTCTCTGAGTGGTGGTCTGGTTTTCCAGTGATATTTATTAACATCTGCTTAAACATATTTTCCTAACCTGTCCTCAAATCTAGAATATTTTGAGCTGTTGGATCTGAACACCTTATTGCATGGGGACAGAAATGGTAATGTGGGGAACCTCTGGTAAACACAGATGTAACAGGTCAAGAACAGCAAAAACATAGAAGATACAAGGAAGGGACCTGCCTTGTAACTCCACCCCTCTGCAATTTTGTGTAATACCCAAACTGGACGGGGTCTTTGTCATTCTTTTGACAGAACAACTTGTGGCTAGGATTCTCTCCACATTTATAGTATATGCACATTTGTTGCATAACTACAGTTGAACTTTAATGGAAATTTAAAAAATAAGTAGCATAAAAATATAGTCTTGCTGTTGAACCTCCCTTGGTTTCTTTTTTGCTTCTTTACACCATCTCTTTCCTGCACACTTGTATATTACAACCGTGTCCTTTTACTTTTCAACTTTCCTTCCTTTCCCCTTTCCTTTCCTCTTCCTTTCCCCTTTCCTCTTCCTTTCTTCCTTTCGGCCATGGCTGCAGCATATAACATTAGCTTTCTATTCAGAGCACTGAAACAGAAGTTTGTGAAGCTCCTACTGTTTGTTTTTCTTAAAGCACGTTTTGCTGTTACAAGAAGCTAGTGCAATGCTGAGGAGCACAGTCCGTCAGCAGTCTTCATTTCTTTTTTTTTTTTTCATTTCCATTTATCACAGAATCATAGAACAGTTTAGGTTAGAAGGGACCTTTAAGGGTCATCTAGTCCAACCCTCATCACAGCTGCTCACGTGTCAATCAAAACGATATTTTATGAACAGATCTGATGCCTGCAGAGGTTAACAAATCCAGACTCTGTGATGCAATGCTGAGACCCAAGTGGAAGGATATAACATATACATGCCAGGTTTTGTTGAACCATAACAGATCTGCCTACTCTGTCCAGACATTTGTGGGGACCCAGATACATCAGACTCTTCCATACCTCAGCATATCACACTGTCAAACAGAAAAATCCAAACACTATGAGAAAGGCTAGTCCCGTACGCCTGTAACCTTTCTGAAGCTGAGTCATGCCAAGAATACACACATTTACAGCCCACTTTCTAATCCAAATATAAACAAGTCTGCCATTGTTTTTACTTTGTAGAATTACATGAGAGTATGACTTGCGTATTCCAAAGGCTAAAGAACATGGACATGTATTTTTATAGGACTGACTATCTAAAATATTAGATTCAGTGTTTTCTAGGCTGCATGCAGGTACAAGCTCCTAATGACACTTTGCCAGCTGCTATCACTACTTTGTTTATTAAGCTTGTTAACTGTTAATTTTGCTGGTATGTTTGATCAGATAAGCATCTGAAGGAGAGCTGGTATTAAACTAATGTCAACAACAATTGCCTTAGTTATAAAAATTCTCTTTTGTTGCTTATGACTTTCCTGAACTTTATCACACCAGTCAGTATTTTCTATTCTAGGAGTATCCATTCATATGCATGTGGAATGGAGGGAGAGCAAGCAAGAAGGAGAGAGGGAAAAGGGAATATTGTCTCTGACAGAGCTACATATCAATTTCTGCTCTAGTCTCTATGTGCCGTTGCATATAGTCTAGGGCTTCAGGTAAATGCAGGGATGGTCCTCTGTATATTCAACCTGCTGATGCAAGCATCTGTAGGGAAATAGTCTGCACCTAAACTCCTGCCTCTCACCCATCGTACCTACATTGAAACTCAGGCAACATGGAGCTGAAGATGAAATACTGTTTTTAATTAACCAGCAATAGAGTCATAGGAGTAGACAAGAGGGTGGTGAGTTAGGATTGAATAAAAATATTTTTTTAAAAATGAGAAATTATAAATGTTGCTGCCCACCGTGATCTTAAATCCAAGACTAAACCAAAACTATTGGGTTAGGTAGTAATCATGTGGCAATCTTCTGATACAGGCACATCTTATTTCCATTATTTCCAGGGAGACCTTATTGCGGCCCCTATACGGGCACGGCTTATAAGAAAAATGGAGAGAGACTTTTTCCCAGGGCCTGTAGTGACAGAACAAGGGGCAGCAGTTTTAAATGGACAGTAGATTTAGATTGTATAGAACGAAGAATTTTTTTTATAAGGCTGGTAAGACACATTCAAGAATGGTGAACAGGTTGCCCAGAGAAATTGTGGATGCCCCATCATAATATTCAAGGTTAGATTAGACAGGGCTTTGAGCAACTTCATCTAGTGAAAGATGTTGCTGCCCATGATGGTGGGGTTGGGCTACACAGTCTTTGAAAGTCCCTTCCACCCTGAGCCGTTCTGTGATGCTACTATTTGCTGTCTGGTCCAAATGATAACAAACTCCTGGTAGAACTGTTGGGTAATGGTAGGTTGACCAGTTTGACCTGTGTGGTCCACCTGTATATCTCAGGCCTTCCAGTGATGAACAGAGCAGTTATGGAATTTCTATATTAGGTTCCTTATTTCACCTCATTTAGCTGCTCTGCATATACGTCTGATGACAGGGTCTTGAATGATATGATTTCATCACTTATCTTCCATTCAGTGATGAATCATCGGCATAAATGATGTAATATTACTTTTTCCTCTCAGCATTCATGGTGCAGTTTTAAGCCCCATTTATTAGGAATCATTCAAACCTTGAACAAAAGATAGAGTCACTCATTATCTTATGAGTTTCTATGAGCATGCCTACACCAGACAATGACTGGTGGTATTAAAATTCTTTAGAAAGTGCTACCTGAGCCAGCTCTTGAACCAGAAGCTCTCTTGCCACATCAACAGGGTGTTGTAACTGAACTAATTATCTTTGTTGGAGCCAGAGCTAACGAGTATGGGTGCAGTGGCATATCAACACGGCTTTTTTACTTTTGATACCTTCATGGCTACCCATGGTATGGATATTTTGGCAATCTCACGGCTACCTGGAGCAGCTTTGCACCATATCTGTTGTGGGGCAACTATGCCAAATAATACTCATTACTACAGTACGAAGATACACACATGCAGAGGGACAAAGCACTTTCAAGCCTGCATCTTTCCACTTCACCATTCCTTTAACCTCATTTTTAGAAACACTGGCTAATTCTTTACAATTGCTTCTTTCCACAAATGAACCTAAAAGCATACCTCTTCAGAAAAAATGAAATTAATTTAGAAAGTCTAGTCCAAGCCATTCTGGAGATCAAAGAGTAAGTTTTAAATGTTTTCAGAAATAATCAAGCAAATTTTAAGTTATTATGTTAAGACAAATCTTTTTTCTTTTTCTTATTGTAAGTGAGATTAATTTAGCTTTCAAAAATTTTAGTGATATCATTTCCTTTCAGAAAGAAGTCGAGTTTCTGAGGACTGTGGTGATTGATGCTAGCTTTAACTCTCACTGCTCTGTAAGAAAACCATATAGGCAAATACATGAAGACATCAGTCACTACAGAGAATGTCTGTGCTTTGGAATTTAATATTTATATGGCAAATGTAGTGTAAACAATAGATAGACTGTGCCCATTCCAGATACCACCAAAACACTTTAGAGCTTTTCTATTAAAGACAGAAATTAGTCATGAGCCAGCAGATTTGAGAAACACAAAGAGGTAAATTACAAAGCAATGTGCAGGGATTTAGCTGCATGACTCCCATTAACATCAATGGGATTTAACTGTGTGACTCCCTGTTCACCACTTTGCAAATTTACTCTACATTGACTAGCGTGGTAATTCCTGGACAGCATGCAGGGGGGAAGTGACTGCTTCTGTAAACACAAGGGACTGTTGATTCTCAAACCTCTCCACGCTGCACTCAATAAAGAACAAACATTCAAAGAAACATTTTATTCCCTACATCACAGGAGGACAGGAAATAAAGACACAAGTTCAGAACTCCTGCTCCATAGGCAACTCCAGTTCCAGAAATGCCATTTAGGAAAAATAAAGCCCTGTTAATGATCCCTGATACTTTCAGATTCCTGATGTGCTGAGCCTAAAAAATCTGATCCACTGGTACCATATAGAAACCGAGGCAGCAAATAAGGATAATTCTTTAGTTCTTGTACTAAAATGGGCTGAGAAAAGCAAAAGAACACTTTGATTCCAGGATTGTCTTTGATATTGCTCCTCCTGAAAAACTATTTTTTTTATTTGATCACAAGGAGCCTTACTTGTTTTCTGCTAAAAAAAAGGTTTATTCCTTTGCTTCCCGATGCTCTCATAAAACCTCTTTCTTTCATTATCAGGTAGCTAAAGCTAGCTCCCATTTTATTATCTCTGCATGCTAGCTTGAACAGTTTTATTCCTGTCTGAATAAAAGAGTACAGATCTTGTTTGCATTGTGTATATCCCAAAGTAGAGCGCACAAGTTAGATAAATACATGAAACATACGGTATGAGGGACAGTAGAATATTAGTATGCAGGTGCTAATCATTCATGACTTGAGGGGGATGGAGACATTTGATGGAAATATTTGGAAAAATGTTAGAAGTCATGTTGGAAAGAAGAATGATGTCCCTTTCTTTTAACTGAGCAATTATTTTTACATTTTTAGAGATACCTTTAGTTTTCTTTTCTATAAAAATAAAACCCGATCTCTCCTTGTCTTTTCCTTCACTTGCAGGAACAACATAGACAAAATCTGTCTCATGGCTATATCATTCCTCGGGCTTTATATTTTCCAAATGTTCAAAAGTAGCTGGATTTTTCAGGTCTGATTGTTGGAGAGGCAAAATAGTCTTCAAGCTTGTGCAAGGCCTACTGGCATGGTGAGGCCAGTCATATATGTATATGACTATAGTGTAACAGGAATATGTGTATACGCACCTACGTGAAATCAAAGTTCAAGTTAAGATTGTGGCTTTGCAAATCTGAGTTCATAGTGACCACAGCAGACATCCAGTTCAGCATGAGCCATGGAAAATAGTTTGCCAAGATAGCTCCTGGTCCAAAATTTCTTACAGCAAAGTAGTACTTGAAAATCAAAGGAATTTCCCTCAAACGAGCTAGTATAAATCAGCATAGATTCAGTAATGTTTGCTGTCCTTCAAATTTTCCCTTTCGGTCATAGCTTCTGTCAAATCACTGTGACAAAATCCACACCAAATATCATTGTCAACTTGATCCTATCAACTTTCTGTTTGAAATCATCCTTCTCGTCAAATCTTAGTCCCCGCTGACTCTAGTGCACAAGGCTTTTAAAAGCTTCCTCTTTAAGAAAGAAAGAACTTGAAGACTGAGGGGTTGAGAAGACAGAATTAACTCCGATCACATGAAAATGCCCTCCTTTGCTCTGAAATTATGGGAAATAAATAGATTTTGTTGCATCACTTAAAATAGATTCTAAGGCCTCTAAAACTATATTTTCAAGTATATGCAATTTTGTTTCCATATGTACTCTTGAATTTGCGCTAGGAAGCATCCAGGCATTTCAAACAAAAATCAAGTAAGCACTTACTTCTCTGAGGAAGTCTGGATTTCCATTCTCGGTCTTCGGTGTCTCTGTGTCTTTGCTGTGATATAGAAAGAATATGAAGGAAAGAAGGATGTCTGAGCCAGGTGGCTATACATTTTCGCATGGATTTCTAACCATTCCACTGGATGTGTCAGAGCTTTTCAATTACTCTAACCTGCTTCCACTTCAAACATATTCTCCTGGTAAAAGCAGTGATTAAGAAATGAGAGAGTAGAAAATGAGAAAAAAACATATTGTAGTGAAAAAAAAAAATGATTGCTTCATAGTTTGTGCTACACAAATACTCTTCTTTGGAGGGAAGAAGAGTGGATATGAAATCGACACCTCGCCATCTTTTAACATACAACTCACCTGATTCATAACAAGGACATGTTTTCCACAAAGTGATCCAGATAACAAACAGGAGTGAATCCAGTACTCCATATTATTTCTTTCAAGAGAGCAGTTTCAATTTTGTTACTTCTCAAATGCAGGATTCTTAAGGCCAAACTTTCCTGAAGAAATTGTCAGAAGGGTTTTTCTTTCTTTCTTTCAGGAGTTGTTTTTTTCAGCTATTCATGCAACCTCAATATCACTGCTATAAATCTCAATCTGTACAGAGCTTGCTGAGTACTTCTGAACTGTGTTGGTTACTTTCCAGTGCCCTTGGTATGAACCAGCATATGCAGATGATGTGGGAAGAACCTCACAAAACAAAATCATCAACCTGTTGTAGAAAACGACAACAAAGAAAAGCAAAGAGGAGCAAAGTTCAGGTATTCTTACTGCATTATTCTCCATGGTAAGTTATCATTACGTTCCTGTTTACACTATGCTAGTTTCCAAGAGTTCCAGTAAGATTCTGGCCCACGTCTTCGTTGCAAGATTAAGACAGGTGAAGCCAAAAACCATAAAAGAAGGAGCTAGAACTGTGTGATAACACATACAAATGTGAAAACCCACAGACACTCAGACACACACATAAGTTATGTTTCAACATGCACCATTACTAGCCTGTTGTACATTCTATAGAGCTCTCCAGTCTATAATCCAGCCCGGTAAATGAATTGTTTCAACAGGAAGCCCCAGTTTCCCCTTATAACAGATTTTCTAGTCCATCAGTATTCTCAGAGTTAGAATATGGAGTTCAGGTCCACTGGAGTGAATGAAAAAAAGTTGATAAAGGACAGTCCTATATGGCATCAGCTTCCTTCCATACTCTTCATTCGGGTTTTTTTTGATCCTGGGGGAAGATCAGCAGGTATCTGTTTCCACTACATATTATCTAAGAATTCTCATTTTCATCTTCCCATTCGAGGAGTAAGTAATACTTCTGTATCACTTAGTTCCTCTATTAGCACTGAATCTCCTGAGCCCCTTTAAAGTGGATTCTCAGATTAAAATCAGCTGTCCTCACAGTCTCTTCATTCAAAATGCACTGAAAAGCACTGAGAGAGAACTGAATATTGGATAATTATCCTGATATCTCAGCACAGTGAAAGGATATATGCAACCCTTTCATGTCTGTGTCAATTTAAGAGGCTAGCTGTTCAAGACTGCTCACTCTGATCCAGATACTAAAAGCAAAGCTATCCTAGACTCACTTTTTCAAAAATATTAAAAAAAAAAAACCAAAACAGTCAGTGTATTTTTATTAGTACAGCGTCGCTGAGAAAAATATATAGAAAAAAGCAATTCATCCACCATTCAAAGTACTACTCCTGCAGGAACTTCTGCTGATGACCTGGTGCTTGTCTGTGTGTGTGTACGTGCGTGTACCAATGTTTCTGTTTATGTGTGCGCATACTCAGGCTCTTCAATGTCACTTCCCTTTCTCAATTTCCACTCCAAGAATGAATATTGTGGCTATTGAGTCATTCCCAAAGTTTTCTATAAATCCAAGCTGATTGCCACTGTCAGTAATCCCTTCTGCTGCCCTTCATCTGGCCCATAATGTATAGCCAAGTGTACTAATTTTAACGGCAAGCTTCATTACGATCGGCTTTTTACTTAGAGCCCTCATTCCTGGATTCATGCAGTTTCAAAAGACATTCTGCTTTATTTTTTTATTTTTCTTGGCTGTTTCTAGTCTTCCCACAAAGAAAATTAGCAGGAAAAAAAATGGATAATGTGTTTCCAAGAGGTTGAAAAGCATAAATATGAAAATCACCTACTTACTTGAAAGTAGTCTTTGAAATGTTGTAATTAGTTGCTATACCTAATCAATAAGCTTGTTATATTGAAAGAGTCATTCTTACAGCCATGCCCTGGTCTGTTGAGAACCTGACTTCTGACTCTGAACACGTGGGACTGCGGAGTACATAGAAAACCCTATGGAAGTGACATCAGTCCAAAACATCTTGTGTTTAACTGTCTGCAAACAAGAGCACTCCTGAATTTCAGCTGTGCTTAGCTGTCTAATTAGTGAATGAAGGCTATACTCATCTGAAGCGTCTCCTCTCTTCTTTATCATGACTTACTGCACCTTTCTTGCGTAAGAAATACACCCACCTAAACCTGGCCACAGAAGAGTGACACAGACAAAAATTAGTTTGCTGTACCTTCAGACTGATGTTTTGTTCCTTGTGGCGGAGAACTCACACGGCTTGTCTGTAGAGTTGGGTTACAGTTTAATTAATACTTTCTCATCCCCTCATCAGCAGCAGGGACAAGAGAAACTGGCTCCCTACCAGCTTCTTTCTCTTTATTTATTATTGTCAATAGATTCAAATCTTCCACCAAGGATTTCCTTATCCTTTTATTACAGCTATGCTGATTCTTCACCAAGGACTTAGAAAATCTCTCTTTCCAGTTCCTGGAGGCTTTCAGTAGCATCATGAAAACTCCAAAACAAGGATACTTATATCTACTTTGTTAAAACTTACTTAGCAAGAATCTTTCAGTAGCAGGAAATAACTGTTAGCTGATAGCAGATAATGAAAATGCCTAGTGTTCTGGTCACAGAAATTACTATGGTATTCATCAGGTAGGAGAAAAAGAACTCATTTGTGTTAGTATCTATGCCAAATACAGTTGATACTGTAAAGTCTGAAGGCTCACACACTGTATGCATAGCTTTTATTTTCCTGGAAAAGCTACAATCAGATAAAATATACTCATTCCTTTAAATCTCAGAGAAAGCTATCCAAGGCAGTCATTGTAAATCTATCATTCAGTGATGTCTGTTATATTTTACTCAGCCTTTGATATTCATTTCCATATTCAGCTTCAGGTGGAGACATTTTGGCTAGCATTAATGTGATAACATTAATAGTCTTGCACCATTTTTGACTGCCTAACAAAGTAATTTATTACTTAATTTCAGGAAGTTACAACACAGAGAACAAACTTGTAGGTTACAATCCATTGAAGCTTTGTACAAGTGTTTGGAGTTCTCAAATCATGGGCTGAGTATCCAATGCAAGGAAAAAGACGACAACCTAGGTTCTTGAAACAAGAGAACTTTTATCTTTAAACTGAAGTCGAAATTTCTAGTACCGACATCACAGATCACTGCTCTCTTCATGCACTTCAGTTCAAAAAAAATAATAAAGAAGGTATGGTAGGAACCAGAAAGGAACTTGCCTGACTGACACCCATAGTAATAAAACGATAAATCATAATGCACTGAACATGTTGACAGATTCCCGTAATATTCAGTGCCCTGTATGCTACCTTCAGCATAGAAGTGGCCCAAAAGCTATGAGGCACAGTGTGTTGCTAGCCAAGTATTTACATCCTGTGCCGTTGATGGAACTTTTGAGCTGCCTTCACTGTTTTGAGACAAGCTTTGACAGATGCAAGCCACAGCTGTACACAGAAGTGCTGCTACTGAGCTTGGAAATTTTTCTAACACAGATTCTGCCAGCTTCAAAGAAGCAAGGTTCATTTATGGAGAAAGCAAGCCATCTGTGCTGTGCAACATACTGGGGCTGGTCTGTAAATTTTCCTTCCATCAGCTACCTCAGTACTCTACAAGTTGTAAACTACTCTGTAGAAAGATTAACCTCCTTGCCAGAGTTACATCTCCAAGCTTTATAAGAGAAAGAAAAATTCCTTCCACTGCAAACTGACATGTTTTGCAATAGCTAATTTATGACTCTCTCGAGTATGTTGCAGTAATTTTTCCAGCCCATATTTGCCTAATTTAGCACTCCTGACTTAAGCAAATGTTTGGTTCTCCTGCCTGTATGACTTCTGCCTGAGAAAAGAGGCCTGAGTAGATCCCAGCAGAAAGAGAAAAAAAATAAAACCATCAACCTAGTAATAAGGTAAATCTCACGATGGTTGAAAGGCTACATTCCTTCCACACTGGAACTGTATCAGCTGAAAACTACTTCAGCGTGCATAGCACTTGAGGGGGTTTCATGTGTGAACTTGAAAAGCTGCCTGACAGTGGTCAGAAATATGTTTTGAGACGTCAGCTGTATGAAGTAACAGAATTATGTGAAATTGTGGCTGGAACAGTAAAGCAGATAAGAATACCCTTGAACTTGGCTACCTTCTGAAGTAGTTACTCATTCCAAACAATCCCAGCTGGTTTTACTGCTCCAGAATATGCATATTTTGAAAAGTCTTCAATTAGGGAAAAATTCCAACTAGACAAAGGGGTTTGCGTTTCAAGAAGTTTAAATCTTCTGGTGGTGCTTGTGGTCTCTCAAATAAAGAAATCATCAGCATATTTGTATCTAAGAAAGAAGATAATCATGGAACTACCAAATTTCAAGTTCATTTTCAGTTAGTCAACAGTTTTTAAGGCTCATTTTTACCAGGACACACATTTTTTTTTTTTTAAAACAAAAAAAAAAATTTTAATCCAAGGAAAATTAATGGTATTTTAATTAACTTAGTTCTGCCTCTTTAAGAAAGCTGTAATATAGATAAACGTTATGGATTTATTTTCTAATTATAAGATTGAAGACAGAATTCTTATGAATTCCACAGAAATATTGATAAGTTTAAGCAAGCAGAATTTCAGGGAAATATTCACTCTTTATTGCACTCGTATATCTCAATGAGTTACAAGCAGATAATAAATACAGCCTCTGCCAAAAAAAAATAAAAAAAATGACAAGCTACAAAGTCACATTTTAAATCTAACAACAGTGTCCTTTGCAGGGAATGGTTCCTGTAATAGCCCCTAACATCAGCTAGCTGGCATAGGCTGCACCACTATTATTTTAGTTTTGAATGAGAAGACAGCACTCTTAGACTTCCTGACTGAGTGATTACTTGTGGGCTTAGGTAAAGCCTGTCTGGTCCTCTATTAACTACCAAGAGTTTACAAAGGCCTAGAAAATTATTTCTTAGAGCTTACATTACCATTAACTCCATCTCAAAGTACGAGTAAGATAGTAATACTGAGGTAAAATAAAGCTAAGTAAGATGGATCATGCAGAAGAATAAGCCCTGGAGAAACTAAGACAAAATACCTTTTAGGCTAAAGTTTAAATTTTTCATATCAGGTCCTGTAAGCAAAAGACTCACTAGGACATTGATACAAAGGAGAAGCAAGACCACAAAAAGATCACAGTACATTCCAATATTAGCCTTTTATATGCCTAGAAATTAGACTAGGAAAAATTTAAAGTCGTCTTTTTGAAAAAAAAAAAGAAAAAAATGGAGAGCCTGTTGAAGGGTCTGTAAAGCTCCTGATTTCCACATCCACAGTTAAAGCTGGTTGTGGCAGTGCAGGTGAGAGAAAAAATTGGTTTGGGGGTTGTTGGATTGTGGGTTTTTTTTTCCCAAATGCTTTCTTTTTTTAACTGAAGAAGGTAACTTTTTAAAAGAAAGTCTTTTAAAGAACATCTACTAGTTAAAATTAACTACTTCTCAGTAAGAATTGTTCAGTCCAAAAAGAATCATAGAATCACAGAATGGTAGGGGTTGGAAGGGACCTGTAGAGACCATCTAGTCCTACCCCCCTGCCAGAGCAGGATCACCTAGGGAAGGCCACACAGGAACA
>VWZK01004179.1:135394-174742 GCA_013396935.1 Baryphthengus martii
GCCACACAGGAACAGATCCAGGCGGATTTTGAAAGTCTCCAGAGAAGAAGACTCCGCAGCCTCTCTGGGCAGCTTGTTCCAGTGCTGCATCACCCTCACAGTGAAGAAGTTTCTCCTTGTGTTCAGGTGGAACTTTCTATCTTCTAACTTAAACCCATTATTTCTTGTCCTACTGCTGGGCACCACTGAAAAGAGATCGTCCCCTTCCTCTTGACACTCACCCCTCAGCTATTTATAGACATTAATAAGATCCCCTCTCAGGCATCTTCTTTTAAGGCTAAACAGCCTCAGTTCACTCAGTCTCTCTTCATAGGAGAGACATTCTAGTCCCTTGAAGAGTGAGAGCCTGCAGAACTGGCTGGCACATGAGAGATGCAGGCTTTTCACAGAATCCCAGAATGGTAGGGGTTGGAAGGGATCTTTGGAGATAATCTAGTGCAACTCTTCTCCTAAAGCAGGTTGCCCAGGATTGCATCCAGGCAGGTTTTGAATCTCTTCAGAGAAGGAGAATCCATAGCCTCTCTGGGCAGCCTGTTTCAGGGCTCTATCACCCTCACGGTAAAGTTTTTTCTCATATTCAGATAAAACTTTCTGTGCTCCAGTTTCCACCCATTGCCCCTTGTCCTGTTGTTGGGCATCACTGAAAATAATTTGGCCCCATGCTCTTGACACCTGTCAAATTGATCAGGCATGATTGCCTCTTGGTGAATCCATGTTGACCACTCTTGATAACCTTCTTTTCCTCCACATGCTTAGAGATGACATCCAGAGTGAGCTGTTCCATCACCTTTCCAGGGATGCAACTGAGGCTGACTGTCCTGTGGTTTCCTGGGTCCTCCTTCTTGCCCTTATTGAAAACTGGATTGACACTGGTTTTCCTCTAGTCCTCAGGCACCTCTCCTGTTCTCCATGATCTTTCAAAGATGACTGAGAGTGGCTTAGAAATAATAGCTGCCAGCTCCCTCAGCACTATTCCACATGCTCCCTCAGCTTGTACTTTTATTCCTCTGCTTTTCCAGTATACATACCCAAAATTTTTTGCAGCAGTCACTTTCTTTTTATAAATCCTGAGGAAAATGACAGATGCTCACTTGAGCTCTCTCCAAGACTTTACTGTCCTCTCTCTTCAATGTCTTTCTTAAAGTCTGTTATTACCTACAAGTATTAAATGATGCAACACTGATTCTTTGCAAGTTCTTTTCTCAGGGAACCAAGAAATTTGACTCAGTAAATTACTATTCAATTTCATCAGTCAAAGTCACAACCACTGAGTGTTAAATGAAGGAGCTTGCAAGGATCTCCTCCATATTTTATTGGTTTTCCTTGACTTTCTTCACAATTTCCACTGCCATCCTTTTTATTCTTGCATAACAATCCATGAGAATGAAGCCTCACCTAAATTTATATTTTTGCATGCTTATCTCTTCTAAGGAACCGGTTTTAAGCAAAGTTTCCAGAGCAACAAGATTTTAATACTTCCAATCTTCCTGAGGATGAATACAACGAAAGGACGGCAGTTATTGAGTTGGCTGCAAGCCCACCCTGTCCTGGTGGTGAGAGGCAGAAATGCTAAGCAAACATATATCCTGCAGTGTGATGAACAGGAACATGACACAAAGATAAGCTCAGGCAGTCAAGTATACAGACACTTGAGGCTGCAGGATTTGTTCAGTGGTGGTCAGAATCCTGCCCTCATTCAAAAATACTCAAATAGCAACACACTGAGAACAGGCTAATATAGAGCACCCCACAGTGATGTGTCTCTTTAAGAATACAAATGTGCAGAATTTCTCATAGGCATAGAGGCAAGTCATTTACGAAGTGAGAACTATCATGATTATCTGCAAAGACATCCAAATCTTTCCTTTCTGAAGGGGTCTAGTACCTTTTTGCAAATACAGAAACAGCCATTTTAAAAATTGCTTCTAGTAACTGAAGGAGATCCACACTACCAAGTGTTGATCCATCTGTTCTCTGGCATGACAAAGCATTAGCTGCCTGAGGTTGCATCCTCTACTTTTTATCCCAAACCTGTAATACCACTGTGACTCCTTATAATTCTCCTCTATCAATGGCATGGAAGTGAAGACATAGAATATCCAAACAGTAAGATCATAAATGGCATTAGTATGAAGGAACATATTTATATAGTGATTCTAACGCGCAAGTCTTGGATACAGGACAAAGTTGTATCATCTGCTGTGTGGTGAGTGGTGCTATGTGTATTCTTAAAACAGAAGAAATAATTCCATTTACCATAGGTTCTAGCACGTTATGCTCAACTAAATGACCTGACTTACGCTGGAGGTTTTGACTGTTCAGACTGTTTAGGCTGCAGAATCCTCACCTGGTGTATGAGAGTTTGTCCAGCCATGTTACCTTCATCACGAGCACCAAAGCCTTGGGTCTGAATTACGTTGTGAAGAAAGCTGTTGTCTTACAGCATTTAACACTGTACTCATAAAGGTCTTGTACTGACACATTTAACAATGGAATCAGATTTTTGTTGTCATTACTCCCCAAAATTCCTTAAGGCAAAACGTGGAACAAGAATCTACAGAGAGCAAAGCGTAGGAAAATCTAACTCACTTTGATAACTAACTCACTAGATAAACTGACCAAATACAGCATCATTGTAAACCTGCTCCAAAGCCATCTTAATAAGAGAGCTGGATTTGCTGCAGTATGGCAGCTGATAGTTTTCACACTCATGAACATGAGCCACTGCTCTTTCTTCGATATCTCTCTCACTAGGAGCTGCTGAGAGCCCTGCCAATCCATGCTGTTAGCTGATATTCATCAAGCAGCAGCCTGACCTTTTGTGCCTTCTCCCTCCCCCAAGGAGCATCCCGTGCCCCCATGCAAAGAAACACAGGAGCCCAAAGGACACAAATAACAAAACATCCTTATTGACCACGGAAAAGCAGACATCCACCTCACACAGTGATCACGTCACTTTGATCAGAACTTCATGCACCACTTACAGATGCCTAAAGCCAGTCTGTGTTTCCGACCCCCATTTCTCTTCACAATTGCTCAGCAGCACACAGTTTTATCTTTCAATGGTCAAGAGGACAACACGTGTGTGCCCACCTTCCCTGGCTTGGGCTTTTGCCTTTATCGATTATGATCAGCTGTAAAGCCTGTGAATTCTGGGTGCTCCAGGGGTTTTCCTGACAGCTAACTAAGCCTGAGGCAAACACAGACTCTTGCAGCTCCAAACAATCCTACCTGGGTTTCTTCCTCCTCCCCCTTCCATCATGCACTGCATTTAATGGTAATTGTTTATGATAAGGAGATTGTAATTAGGAATGAATAAGTGTCCAGCATTTCATATGCCAAGCATGTGCTACCAGCGCAGTCAAGATACTTCCAAACAGTCTTTTAAATTTTCATTATTTTCTTACAGCAGATAAAGAATCCCTTCCCCCTATGCACACACACATTTATGCAGCTTAACTCCACTTTCTTGTGACAGCCGACTCAAATACAGCCCAAGTTACTAACACTGCACAAATGCAGTTGTTGGTTCTTTCCCAGTAAGTAGAAGACAAATGTCACAGAAACCGGTGCAGTGAACTTTTAAAATGGCAGTCAAGCAGAGAAATTTAGGGCTAAGCATATGCACAGACAGCTGTTCATCTGTGGGCGAGAAACTGCGCGTTGATCTTGCCTTTGTAATTGCTGTTCATGTTGCATAGATTATTAAAGGATTTCAGAATATATATAAGAATATAAGGAGAAGATAAGTAGATTATAGAGCTATTTTACAAGCACACTCAGCTCTGCAGACCCAGAGAAGACAACGTGCCTGTGAGTAGGCGAGTTCTGGGGTTGTAAAAGACAACAGTGCAAATAGTAATTTGAGTCTTGTGTTAACACTCTTCCTTTAAAAGTTGCTTATTCATTCAGGCTATCAACATGTTGACTCATTTTGGTTTAGTTAGAGGTAATTACTGTACTCTCCCCTGCGTTCAAGTTTCAACCAAATTAGACTGCAAGTTAGGATTCTCTGCCCCTGGCTGACAGTCTTACATAGCTGTCAAGACAGCAGAAGGCTTTCTCCAGGTAAATGAGAGACCTGCATTGCTATGGCACGGTTCCTGCTAATCCTTTTATCTGATGCTGCCATCAGCGAGACCCACCAATGAAAAAATGCATGCCATGCCCACAATTATACATACCCTGCTCATTGAGTTTTCTTGCAAAACAATAAGCTTCTAGGAAAAAAATAAATGCTTTATGCAACTGACAGAATTAATGCCTCAGCCTCTCGGATCTCACTGCAAATGTAAAGAACAAAACCACTCCAGCTGCATATTTTACAGGATTTAGAGCAGAAAAAGAAAAAAAAAAAAGCCTTTTTCCGAGCTACAGGCACTTGTACAAACATTTTTTACAGTTTAGATTGATCTGAAAGATGGCTACTCCCCTTCATTAAACAGAGATGCAATCAACATTTGTAAAAGGATGGATTTCACAAAAAATTATCAGGCAGTTACGACCTTCAAGTTTTATCATTCTGCTTAACTAATGGAGCTTAGTAAACAGATGCATCTGAGAACCTCAAAGGCAGACTATGCATCATCCAGCCTTTATCCAACAGTCTATTCCATGTCCTATAGAGCAGCCTAGCCAAGAGTTTAGAAATGCAAAGAAGCCTTTTAACATTGTCCTTAAGATCAAAAGACTTGTGATATTTCAAGTCCGTGGTATATAGAAAAAAAGCCCAGAAACCTTAATGCACAGCCTTCATGGCAATGTCTGAACTAGTAGGTGAGTACACTTACGTACATGGTCATCTTCCCAACTCTATCCTCAGCAAGGAGATGTGACAGAAGAGAAGAATTTGCAGGGAACTTTTGGATGATGTGCTGTAGTAGCCAAGCAGTCAGGTTTCAGATGGCTTTTCATCATGTGTGGGTTTGGAAAATTGCTGAAGCAGAAGAAATAGATCAGGGATATGATTATTAATTTCATAATGATAACTTTTCTCCTCTAATAATGTTAAATTCATCAACCAGTTAGTGTGCTTCAATAAAATGTTCATTTTCAGGACAGCAGAAAATGCATGCACCTGTTGAAGGTTATGAAAAGCATCACATTTTTAATTCACTTAGATACAATTCCAAACAGCATGAGAAGTGTATGACACACTGAAATAACAGCTGCTGTCACCAAAATAAAAGTTCTCTCCTATCTGAATCCTGGATATTTGCTTGAAGGAAGTGGAGTGGATTGATCATCTTTCATTGCAAGGTCTGAGAACCAGATTTCATCTCTTGAAGTACTCTATTGTGGAGAAGGTTGAAGTGCACATAGGCATAGATTCATCTCACTTAATTTCAGACTCTTAAACTACACATCCAAATTAAAAGCTCACATGCCCGCAATTTTTATTAAGCAAGGAAAATGCCAGAAAGTAATTCTGACCTTTTGTTAGCTGACTTCATCTTCTAGAGGTACCTGTGTTCCACCCTAACAAGACCTCTAATTTATGAGTCCTATGATTGGAAAGGCATCATGCATCTGGAAACAAGGAGGATGAAACCAGTCTACATTGAACTCATGTTAAAATATATTTTTAAAATTCTCTTTCTAGCACACCCTTTCTGCTGTGCAGCTCAGTACAGAAAAATTAGGTCCACATTACACAACCTTCTGACTCTGTGTTTTTCTCAGCTTCCAAGGCATTAACAGTAATTGTCCCTTACCTCAGAGCAGAGCTGTGGTTCCCTGCTTCTCTCTGCATGCTAAGATAACAGTGTCGACTAATGCAGCTCTCAGAGCAGATTGTTTCATCCAGTTAGTCAATACAGGTTTGCCTGCCTTAGGAAAAAAAAAAAGAATAAAAATCAATCGTAGCTATTATGAGAGGTAATATCTAAGGCATGATAAACAGCATTAAATAATAAAAGCAATCCTAATACTTAGGTTGCTCTTCAATTATGAAAGATTACGACCTTTTTCTGAGCTGTATTTGCAATGGAAGCCTTTGCTGAAGACCTTTGAAATGCAGCACAGAAATCCCTTGAGCTAAAAAAGTGCTTTCCCCTTTGTCTTATGAAAGTCTATTCAATTTTAGCTGCAATCTCAGGTGTTAAAAAAAAAAAAAAAAAAAGTAAAATCACATTTCCTTTCTTTCCCCAGAATATAAGAATAGCTGAAGTAAGTCGGACTAAAGGTCCATCTAGCTCGGTTTTCTGCCTAACAGTGGCCAGTAGCAGATGTTTAGGGAGAATGTATAGAACATAGGGCATATACACAGTGATATTCTCCTGTAAACCTCCCAGTTTCTGACAGCCAGCAGTTTAGGGACTTCCTGAGCCTAAATTAAAGTCCACTATTGTGTATATATAATTAGATGGTAAATTCCCCAAGTGCATTACTTTGCATCTATCAACATGGATTTTGTCTGCCCAGTCACTCAGTATTATTAGATCATTCTGCAGTTCTTTAGACTCCATTTTATTTATATTATGACTCTCAACAATTTTGTAGCATCATCAGTCTTTGTCAATTCACACTTAATCACTTTCCCACACTATTTAGTAATCATAAAATCACAGAAACATAGAATGGGTTGGGTTGGAAGGAACCTTAAAGATCATGTAGTCCCAATCTTAAGTGGTGCTTTAAGTAAATGACACAGTTCTGGAACAAGTCTCTGTGAGAATCAACCACTAATATCATGACATTCTAAAAAAAAAAAAGACCATTTATGCTTATGCTTAATTTTCTTCATCATTTTCATCCCATGAGAGCTTTATTTCTTTAAGAAGCTTTAGTAAGAACACAAAGGGTTTTTTTTTTAAATCTTCGTACACAATATCAATGAGGGCAATCCTATCCGCATAATCCTTTACTCCTTCAAAGAACCCAAATGGATTCGTGAGGAGACACTTCATTTTTCAAAAGCTGTGATGGCTCTTTCCCACAATTTGTTTGTGTACTCATTCTCAGTTTTATTATTGTTTACACCTGTTTTCCCAGTACAGAAAACAGACTTAATGACCCAAAACTCTCTGGAATCCATCTTAGATACTGCTGCTCTGCTTGCAGCCCTTATCTGAGTTCCTTCAGAGGTTGTGGGTGAATAGCTATGACAACTTACTAACACTCTTTGCACTGTTCCATAGTGAAATGTCTCCTGTTAATGTATGATTTGCAGATATTTCCTCCAAATCATCCTGCATAAAAGATCTGCATTGTATGTGATCAGTCTTCTGCTCTCCTCTAGCCCACAGTGAGCAGGATCCCAAGCTGCACACGTCTCCACCTTAGGATTTAGCTCAGCAGAATAAAACAATGACTAGCCCATGTCCTGTGAACTTCCGTGAGCTAGCTCACTCCCAAAGTTACCACTGGGGACCAATTTAGGAGCACTAAGCTCTGCAGGGTATTTAAAAGCTTTGCAACGTCATTCTGAAATACACACTCTGTGATTTTAAAGTCAATTGCAAATTAAACACAACTTTTTCAAATTCTGCCTAATTAGAGGATCAAAAACCAGGGATGTCAGTTCTCTAAGCTACAAATAATGTTCATAAACTAGCAGCTGCTATTTATTCCCTTTTCACATTACAAAATTACTCCAGTCATTTGATTAAAAAAATACCTGCACAACAGGTTTGTGTTCGAAAGCAGCTGGAGGGTGAAAGCATCTTTGGTTTGAGCATGGACTGTTTAATTCTGCTGCCTGATCACTCTGTAAAGTACCATACATTCTCTTTTTCACTGTTAAAGCCTCCGGACACTCCTAATAACGCATCTGCCAAACAAAAGGACTCCCTTTGGCATTTCTTGCAGGGGACACAAGACTTGAGTGTAATAAATAAAGGGGATTTTTTTTTTTTCATTCAGACTACTGAGCAGAGGCACTATGTACAGTCCTCCTCTCTATACCAAAAAAACACAGACTACTCTATAACTAGAGAGCTGATGTTTAATCTTCACTTGAATGTGTTCACTTTTCAAAACTGAATTCATGTACAATGATGACTCTGCGACCAGCATAAGAAAATAAATTATTATTTAGAACCACATTCGAGTCCCATTAAAATTCTTTACCATTTAATATTTTCAACTTACTGTATAACATCACACTTAAAAGGATGTTTGTATGCAGAAATTATCTAGGCAAAGCTGGATGTTTCAGAAAGTCAACAGAGATAAGAAGCAGCTGAAACTCTTGATCTGTGGAGCATGTGATTATTTTGGCAACTAATAAAACAAATAGAGCTTTATGGCAGAAATAGGGGCAGCTGTAACTGGCTGTAAATTTAGAAGAGAAACACCCATATGCGCCACATCTCACATGTACGACAGTGTATCGACCTCACTAATCTACTGAAATGAGTAACTATTGAATTTATAAAATGTAAAATCGTAGAATCATAGAATGGCTTGAGTTGGAAGGGACCTTAAAGATCATCTAGTTCCAACCCCCTGACATCAGCAGGGACATGTCCCACTACACCAGGTTGCTCAGACCCTCAACCAGGCTGGTCTTGAACACTTCCAGGGATGAGGCGTCCACAACTTCTCTGGGCAACTTGTTCCAGTGTCTCACCACCCTCAGAGTAAAGAACTTCTTCCTAATGTCTAATCTAAATCTACTCTGCTCTAGTTTAAAACCATTGCCCCTTGTCCTATCATCATGTGCACTTACAAAAAGCCCCTCTCCAGCTTTCCTGTAGGTCCCCTTCAGATACTGGAAGGTTTCCATAAGGTTTCCCCAGAGTCTTCTCTTCTCCAGGCTGAACAGACCCAACTCTCTCTGCCTGTCCTCATAGGAGAGGTGCTCCAGACCTCTGATCATCTTTGTGGTTTTCCTCTGGATCCTCTCTAACATATCCATGTCCTTCTTGTGTTGGGGGCTCCAGAGGTGGACACAGTACTCCTGGGAGGTCTCACAAGAGCAGAATAGAGGGACAGAATCACCTCTCAGTCTGGTGGCCACAATTCTTTTGATGCAGCCCGGGATACGGTTGGCTTTTGGGGTTGCTAGTGCACATTGCCAGCTCATGGTAAGCACTTCATCAACCAGAATCCCCATGTCCTTCTCTGCAGGGCTGCTCTCAATCCACTCATTGCCCAGCCTGTATTTGTGCTTGGGATTGCTCAAAGTTCAGTATAGGAATCAAGTACTTGTTTACTAAAATGTCAGCAAGGTGTGTAACCCAGTACATCAGCACTTTCAATCTAGAGGCACACTGAAATCCACATAGGTTCTTGCAACATTAAGTTCTGACCATATATTGCAACCAAGGCTTGGGTTTTGCTCAGCTAATACCTCTAACCCAGATCCTCAGTCTTGGATCACAACTATCAGATCCAGACTTTGTGTAGTAAACACATAGGTAGCTATGAATTTTATTCCACACCAGTGTTGTTAGGGCATTCAGTGGAAAACTGTAACATCAATCATGATCCTTGTTCTAAATTAGATAAAACTTCAAAAAGCTCTGCCCCTTCACAGGTAGAGGATGGTGCCAGTGCTTAGGCTTGGATGGGCAAGAGAACAGACTTTTTTATTTTTTTTTCTTGAGAAGGAGCCGATTTGTTCTAAGTCCTCAAATTCACCAGAAGGATAAGGATAGGTAAAATTACAATCTTACGTGCAGGTAGGGTTATAAAAGTCTCCACAGGTTCTGAAAGACACATGGTAACTAATTAGTATGTTGTAGCAAATTATTGCTATTGTTAGCTAGGAGATATTATTTCTACAACTCCTGGTTTCCTAGGTTAGTAATTTCACAGGCAAGCAAGGCAATGGCTGTACAGTTCATTTGCCAGTGATTCCTTATGCCCAGAAGACAGGCTGAAGCTGTTGGACGGTTGATTGCCCCATACACAAAACTCATAGAGCAAAAGCCTTCAAGAAATTTAGGCAAACACTCAAAATCCAAGATGAATTTTTTTTTATCAAGATAGTAATTAAATAAAATTATTTAAGTTGGTTGCTGAAGTTTCTAAACTTTAATCAGCATTACAGGCTTACCTGAGTGTACAGTGTAAAAATAACAGTCAGAAATGTTCTTACTCTAAATGATGATCTGCTCTGAAATAGGTATGTTTATATATTATAAGTTGCAACCATCAAAACACTGAGTTGCTGGAAGTTTTGACAAGAGTTTTAAAGACCTTTGTGTTACTATTCACTGTGCTTAACTATTTGAGACAGATTCAGCAACGAAAATCAGTGAACAGTACGAGAGCATCCAGCCCCAGCAATATACTCCGCTCACTTCAGAAACATTTTGTGGACTGTAAGTACCAAACACGCACCAAACCCACCATCCCTGTGCCAAGCCTCTCTGTGCAATCAGTGAACTGCTGATCTATTATATTTGCAATCACATTGCACAAAAACTGGACACCTCTGTGCTTAAAGCCCGGTAAAGTCTGCACTGGCACCCATCGCTCTGCCCCGAGCTCCTGGGCTCCATCACCATGAGACGTAGCTGCAGTTCCTGCTTCCTTCCCTCCCCACCAACAGTGGCCACACTGCATCAGCCCCTTAACCAGTCCCCTAGGTGGAAGCCAGCTGAAATATAGGCGCTATGCCTGCCTGCCTCTCCAGCATTTTCGAAGGGCTACCCTTAGGCAACCTTACAGCTCCTTTAAGTCCCGCACTGAATCACACATTCCCCGTTGGACAGATATGGGTTTGTAGATGGGGGATAGAGGTACCTAATTAGAAGGTAGAAGTCATACAGCACAGCAACAGACACATTACAGGATGCCCAAGTTTACATATTTAGCTTAGTGTCAAAATGTTAGGGCAATTTTCTCAGGCTTTACATTTCATACCTCTTTGATATTAAATATACAGTAATTGGATTATCTAGTAGCTCTAACAGGTGGCACTGCACAACTGCACAGCTCTTCAAACTCACTTTGGAGCTCCAAGGCTAGAAAACATTCCACTCCATTGCGCTTTCAGTGAAATCCAAGTTGCCAAAAACACAATTAAGTAGCAAATTCAGAGGAGTTACAAAACATGTTCATGTGTATTCAATATAGTGACTTCCTTTAAGCTTAACTATCTAAAAATAAATCTTAAAGAATTATTTACATTGCAATTTTTCCAGAACACTGAAGAAAAAACTTAAATATTCATATATTCCATCCCCATTTTCCATGGAACACTTCCAATCTTAGTTTTCATTGCTTCTTTAATGTTGGCAAGGAGAAATTAATTGCATTAATTCCTTAATTCTTCAACGAAGGAATCTAACTTTGATTTTTAAGATATGACAGTCTCCTAATTAATTTTATTTGAGAACTTTCTTCCCTGAAAAAGAACTTCAGGCAAGGTTGTATGTAACTACATATTTTGCCTTTGTTTGGAATCCTTATAGCACTGAATTTTTTTTAGCACTTGCAAAATAATTAACGAAGTCAAAAAGTCTCTCGTGACATCACATTCCAGCCATGTTAAAGCCTCCTGCTTTAATCTCCACTCTCTGAGCCTGAAGTAAATAAGTGGTGCTTAGCTTAGCTCACTGAAATAAATTAGTGCAAGAAAAATCAAGCCGATGATATGCTTCATTCTGTGGTCTTATACACTTGCATGAAACTTCACGCCAGTGGTGTACTGCTCCCAAGATAAACATCACGGTATTCTGTACAACTGCAAAAAACGTTAAAATAAAGTGAGGCAGAAAAATATGGCTTTTGGCCAATTTCAAGCAACACAGAAATATGTTATTCTCATCCACTCCAGGTTTACAAATTTTGCTGTGAGCAAAACACATTTTTGCTGCATCCTTCCCTAAGTCATTTTCCCAGGGTAGAATATGGTTCTTCCTTGAAGAATTTTGCTTTGCAAAAAAAAAAAACAAACCTGCTAGAACTTTTTTTCCTTATTAAAAGCAGTTTTGTGGAGTACCTCAGAATGAAATAGCCTCTCCTAACCACCTAATTATGCTAGCATCTATAGAAATCAGAGACAGGTAGTGGCAAAGTAACAGTTCTAAATTCTTCCCTAAAGGTTTAGTTTCTCCACACTTCAGTCTGCTGGCACACGTGCTAGTCAAGTTGCTCAGAGACATTCACCTGAGGATGCCAGAAGAGTCTTATTTTTGGACTAGAAATGAGTGAACAAATCATGACCCTTTTTGGTGAGATATAAAAATGCTCAAACTATCTTTCTCAAGTAGAAGATATTTATTAGCATTGCACAGTCCAAGCTACTACACTATTCTTTAGCAACACTGAGCCTATTCAACCGCCTGGGAAAAGACATAATTCTTCTGTCTCCCAGCTGCTAATTCACTGCAATTGGGGCACCTCCTGGTGCAGGTCAGTTATAAACCATTCCTTATACAAAATTAGGAGCAGGTGCTTTTTCCAATTCATGTGAATGATAAGAGAAAAGATCCTCCTTCGTGCTACTGAGGGATGTCTTATACTACTGGTCATTTAGGTACCATCAGGCTAGTTCATAGAGCCCAAATAGCACAGGCATAGTAGCACAGAGCTCAGCACAGCCTACAAAAGCTCATGACATAAAAGCACTAAGAAATAAAGCAAATATTCAATAATTAGCCCAAACAGAGCTGTTGTAGCTGCTATGGTCAAAGTGCTACTGGGCCTTAGGCTAGGTCGCGTAAAGCTGCTGAGGAATGTCTTAATTTACAGGCCATGTCCTTAGCATTCCTCAAAAGCTCTTTTTCCTTTCTGCTCCTCCCTGACTGGATGCAGATCCAATAAAGCACTGCTGATTTTTTTTTTTTTATTTTTTTTTGCATGAAGGTGACAAAATTGTATACATCCAGTAGCTATAGATTCTTTCTCTATAGCTCTTTTACTCCATGCCAATGAGGAGGGACTTTTGTTCTCTGATCTGCCATGCTGGAAGGTTTGCTTGCTTTGCTTTTTTGTTTAGATTATATAAATCAAATGCAATTAGATCTCATGTTTGTGATCTAAAGTGCTCACCAATATATCATATTTTGCTGTGTGTAGAGCACTTTACAGATGCACAGAGAGCAGTGAAAGGGAGCATATTCCTCTGTAATAGCTGTTATGGCAGCTGGACTTGGTAAATCAGTGGCTTAACCTGTTACAGTAAGTAAGACGTCTTTCTATGCAGTTCTCAGTACACAGACTTAAAAACCTAATACAAGAGAGGTAAGTGAAGCATAAAAATAGTTCTACTCAGCAGATCCAAGATGATAAACGCGCTGCATTTAAAAACAAATAAAACCAACGATATTTTCCCAAGTGGTCACTGAAAAATATCAGATGTTAATACATTCAATCAGGTGAATAAACATAAGGGAAGTGTGGCTAGAAGAGTTGAGAACCGGGGCTCCAAAGCTAACACTGACTCCTGGTTGTTACAAAAATAATCAGTGCTGATATCGGAGGATGGAACTGCTACAAGAGAGTTGAAAGCTGAGCTACAATTTCTGCTTGGGCACTGCTCTCACAGCACTTAGAGGGTGTATCTGGGTTATTTCAGTGTCCTCTCTGTGAGCTGTGAACCTTCTAAGGGTTACTTTTCCCTAAATCTACCTTCAACACATGATTTCAAAGGCTAGGTCTCAGGCTGACTGTACCTGTGTGCTCAAAAATATCCGATAGTATCAGAGTTAAAGTTCAAAATCCGTGGTTGACCAGGACTTTTTTTTTTTTCTTTATATGTTGGAAAATCAGACATGCTTTACATGAATATTGTATCCCAGAAGTAAATCCTTTAAGATAAAGTGTTGATGAAAATTTCAGAGTTGAATATAATCTGGCACACTAGATACACACTCTATATGCATTCTGTGAACCTTCCCCTGTTGAACAAAATCATGCCTTCCAACTATTTTATAAATGAAAATACTCCATGCAGGTTATATTAAAATATGTGAAAACATATAAAAAGTATACACAAATGCAAAGTCCAGCGTCAAATGCAGCATTGAGGTTGCTCAATCAACCACTCAGATCAGGAAATTCCAAAAGTTAATGGTCCATGGTCTTCTCTTCTGTAACTCCATTGAAGCTATTTTGCATTCCCAGAACTCAGTGGCATAAAACATACGAAGTATTTCCATTCATTTTAATTTATTAATGTTTGTGTTATATAATTCATAACTAGGAGATTCTATCTGGGCAAGTTAACAACATGATAAAACAAAACTAAATCTAATCTGGGTATATAATCTTTGCACGAGAAACCTGAAATCAAGACAGATTGGTCCAAAAACCAACGAAGCACTTAACAGCTCAGGAGTTAGATTATATTTCCTATCTCTCTTACAGATTTCCATGCATCCTTTGGCAAATCACATAAATCTCCATGTAATATTCATTCATTCCCATATTAGCAATTTAATATAGAATAACTTAATTTCAGCTTGAGCTATTTCATTTCCATCAGCAAGGACAATGAAATAAGTCAAGCTTGAAATTGGCATCAGTCACATTTTTTATTCAGTTGAATATTATTTTAAAATCATATCAAAAGGAGCATCTTTCCAACACTGTCATAATGTAAGTAGTCCCTATAATGCTTTCTGAAAATTCAAAACAGACTCACTGGTCATGGAAAACATCAACTTTAAAGGACTTCAGAGAGGCAAGACTGACTTAAGTAGGATTAGAACTGAGGTCTGAATGCATGAAGGAAATTTGGACAATTATCCCATTGACTTCTCGATTGTCAGGATGTCACCTAGCACTTATATTATGCTAGCTGTGACTGCTACATAGCACATTCATCGGGAAGAAATACATATAAGTTTCCTGAAAAAATACTGAAAATCTATCGGTCCCTTCCATTGATTTGTTTTCAGAAAGCAAGACAGAAAGGAACCTTTTCTATTGCATTTTAATTCCTACTATTCTATTCTGTCACATTTTCCCCCACTATTGCAAAGGTTGAGGGGGGAATGCTTAGTGGGTTTAGATTTTTTTTTAATTTAAAATACCTTTTAAAGTAATAATATGTAATATAGGTTTTATGTATTTTGAAAATACCCTTTATTTTTCCCTTAATCTAGTTTCCTAGTGAAAAAAAGCTGATCAGTTCTATTTAAACAGTTGTCATTGTCTCAACTGCTAAACTGAGAATTTTATGTACTCTCTGCAACTGAGGGGAAAAAAAAAAAAATCGGGAATGAAGACTTTGTTGCTCTGCAGATCTGACTTGACCCAAGAAAGTGCCACAAACTGAAAGAATGGTCCTGAGTGCTACATTTTATAAAGGAATCTCTAATGTAGCAGAGAAAGTGGAAAAGCATATGCAGCCATATGTAGCATATGTAACTCCCTAATGACAATACAGGAAGATGGAAGAGAGCACATATATTACAGCTAAGGCAAATACTCATTTGTGCTCAGAATTAAAAACTATACTCAAGAGAAAAAATGTGTATCATTAATCAAATAAACTTTAGGAGTTACGAAGCCCTTACTCACATCTGTAAAAAATTAGCCATAAATAAATTAGCCATAATTATCATTACCAAGTTTTAGAATCATCTGATGCATAAAAGCAAGTTAACTTTGTCGTTTTGGTTTATATTTCTTGCCAGGAGTATGTGCTATGCTGTGGGTTCACTAAAGATGTCACCAGACTGTCCCACTCAGAGGTATGTCCATTAATTTGCTGCTGCTTCTGCAAAGAGCGGCAGCTAGGACGGAGCAAGTCTTCCTGGTTCCCAAACCCACAACTGTCTACTGGTTCTCCCTATGTGACTTGCAGTGGTCTGAGAAGAGATTGTTTCCTAGCCACCAATAAAGTAACTCCCAATGTTGTGAATAAGGATCAGAAATTAGGATTTCTTCTTTCCCAAGCGACCACTTGAATGAGAAGTGATAATTGTCAGGCCATTCCTGACTGATTCAGATATATCAGTGCTACAGAAAATGCTTCAACATCCCAGATTTTCCCAGCTAAAACTACAAGGAAAGCACAAATGAGAACGCATAGTTACCAAGATAACAGTTGACTTACTCCGTCTCCCAAATTGTCTTCCTTTGAATTAAAAATGCCTCCCGAGAAATAAAAAGTCCCAACATTTTCCTGCATTTTTAATTTTAAAAAATAGTAGCATTCAAATATGACATTGTTTTAGACTGGCTTTTCATTTGTTCATTTTTGTGGTTCTTTAATGATGAGATATATGGCAGTCTCTTTGACTTGCACTATGATACACCATCTCTCAGAAACAAACATGTGAATTGGGCACACACTCCTGGCTTGTGCAACGTGTCTCCTCAGCTCCCAAAGCAGATGAATGCAGTTTCATATACCACAGGTTTGAGAAAAATGTAAACGCTGTAGAGGAGAGTATTTACAAAGGCCATCTTTGACCTCAGGGGTTAACCTCCTTATGCAATGTCTCCTGGCTACAGCTTTGAAATAGCCTTTGCTGGAGCCTCTCTTACTACCAAGTACAGAGACATCTTGGGATGAAAAAAGCCCAAGGTTAAATTAGCCATTGTAAACTTCCCACTCCTAAACATGTAGGAATTTTTTATTAAGAGATTAAAGTGGAGGTACACTGTAAATTTACCTGATGTCTTCATGCTGCCTCCAAACTCTTCTGCAGTTCGTACTCCTCTCACTAAGCTCAATATAAGTACCTACAAAACCCACCTGTATCAGCGCATCCAAACCCCAGCAACGCACAGTCGTCTTGAAGTCTGCAAGATTAGCAAATACTACAAACCTATAGTTACTCATAGAAAATGTAATGCACAATGTACACATTCAATGAATCACTCCTGGGTCAACAGGGTGGACAGACTCAGACTAGCTTCTTGTGATAGTGATGGAAACGTTCCAGCATTTACGTTTTGCATACACGTGCAAGTACTCCATAAAGACAGTTACACTTTCTGCAGCACGGATATGAAAAAAAGAAGCTTTTGGTGGAAAATATGTATGCTTTCATCAGTATTTTTGATTGAAATATTCTGGCAGGCTCATCAGAGGCATCATTTAGAATATAAATTCATGTTTCTGTTGGATCTCAGTTCATGAACTCTGCACAGAAAGGGCTATGGATTCCATACAAAGCATCAGTCCAGAAATTGTTCCACATAGAGTAAACTCCGAAATTTTGTCTGGCTCCTGGTGAAATTAAGGAAGTTTTATAACTATGGGCATCTCAAAAGATGGGGGATGATAAAGTCAGAAAGAAAAGATCAATATTTGAGTTATCAGATAACTCTCCAGAGGACCCAATCCCTTTACAATTGCCATCTATCTCCACCAGAAAGCAGTTTCACATCAACTGAAAAGCAAATATATCTCATGAATGTATAAAAGAAAGGGAATGAACTTAGTCTAAAAGCCATCCAAAACAATAGACAAAATGCATTCTCGAGAGACAACAGGGATATCTGTATTGACATAATCCACAACACATTGTGCAAGAAGTCTGACAACAGAAAGTAGGAAGAAAAGACATACGCAAGAGTTCAGACCACAGTTATGAAAAGCTCTTATGAAGAAAAGTTCCAAAATGTGAAAGCCACAAATTATTTTGTAACATACCAATTCTCTTTTTTTTTTTTTTTGTCATATTAAGTCAGTATTATCTGCAGTAAAATGGCTTTAAAATGGTCTTGCCTCATTCAACATCTGTTAGTTTGTCCCATGGAAGCCACTTCAGTCCACATGTTAATCTAATATCTAAATAAACCACAATTTTAATTTTATCTAGAACCTAAATAGAATATGAAAGAGCGAAAATAAATTCTTTAGGCCTACTTTTTTGAAAGTCCGTGTGAGTAGAAGTATATCACGCTGCCTTCTTGTTTCTCTGAAAAGGATTAAGAAAAGATGAAATTCCCCAGAAACGCCCTGAGATAGAAGACAAGAGCTGCCTTACTCATAGGCCACCCATGAATTAAGGACTACTTAACACAAGTACGGTTTGTAGGTTCTACGTTTATACAGCTCATGGAAAATCGAGTCATTTCATTTACACTTTGTGAAATGTAAAACCAGTAAATAGTAGAAGGAAAGATTTTTAGAATATTTTTGTTTGTTTATTTGTTTCACATTGTTAGTTAAACCCAGGAGATGTTAACACCCTATTTTTATTTTATTTTAAGAGTACAAAGTGCTAGGCTCATACGAGCCGTGACTTTTGGCTTACGTTGATTAACTTCCCTATTTGTACTATGTTCATTCTCGCTGTCATATCCAAATCCACTTTTCAAGAGGATGCCAAGTCCTTGATGAAAACAGTCTCTTATTATATCCTAACCGATGGGCTGGAAGTCGACTGGGCTCGTATGGGAATAATCAATCACAGTTTACATTTAGGCCATTCAGCACATTTAATACTCACACACACAATCTCTAAAAAGACGTATACTATTAAAAGCATTGTTCTGACACAATTCAAGAAAATACAGATTCAAAGTATTCTAGGTCATTTGGACACATCTTTCTTCTATTAATTTTAAGGGAAGAAATGGACCAGATTCGTAGTTGGCTTTCAGGGCTACGATTTCACAGAAGCCGGTTGAACAATATTGATTTACTTTTGCTAAGAATCAGGATGTAGATCTCCCAGAAGAGAATTAGTTTGCAAATCAAAATTATACTATCTAGGAAAAATTCAAAAGTACTCTCTTTTGATGAAGACATATTGATTAAAACCCCTGAGCTACATCTTTTTTTTCAAATGTTTCATTCTTACTGGTTTTACCATGTATGACCATCAAAATATTTAACTCCCTTTCAAACTGAAAGAAGTTTCATAAATAAGGGCTCCTAGAAAAGAAATTTGCAAGTTAACTCAAAAGATTTCTGAGAATACTGACATCCTCAGGAAATACTACTGTTGAAAAACAGACTTCTCTCAAAAATGTGTTAATTCTGGTAGCAGTTTGTTTCAGCAAAGTATCCAAGCAAATATGGTTCAGTAATATCAAATTCTACCAACAACGTAAGAATGTTAATTTTTTTTTAAATTTTGTATTTAATACACTATAATATTGAAGAAAGACATCAAAATCAAACCAAAAATCTCAATTCGCTAACATAATTAGTTGGTATACATTTCAAAGTATTTCACCATTGATGGCTTCAGATGCTTAACTTCCCAGATAACAGTTTTGACTGTACTCCATAAATGTAATCCAGAGGTATCAATTCATGAGCTGATGCAAGCTATCAACAATCTGTGCTCTATAATTCACTGTAACCTTTTGTCTTTCAACAACACAAGAAAAGCTACTGGGAATCAAATCTAAATAGGGAGTAAAAACAAGAGTTAAAAAAGAAAAAAAAACAACACTTCTTTAATTTTTTTTTTCTTTAACCTTAAATAACATGGGGATTTTTTTTAAAAAAAGAGATGAATTAAAAACTTTCTAGAAAAAAAAAAATTAAAATAAATCTGACCTTCATGCCAGGACAGTTTCTCAAATTACATGATTCTCCAAGAGTGAACTACTAGGAGATAGGCACATTTTCCAGGATACAAGGCCAAGGATGCTACTTCACCATAACATGAAACATGATGACAAGATTTCTGAACAAAGGAAAAAACTACAGGAGAACTTTGGGACTGCCTGTTAGATTTGTGCTGAGGTGGGAGATACTGAACTAATCCTTCCATGACGCCCTCCAGGCACATTTCAATAAGAACCAAAAAATACATGTATATTTAAAATACAGTACAATCCACAACCAGGAAAGTTTTTATTGCTCTGGATACAAAAACTCAAAAGACCATCTGGTCTAATTCCTCCTTTAAACAGGGCCCACTGTAAATGCCATCTACAGGACTGAGTCGTACTGCACAGTACACTACTCCTTTTTAGGGAGAGACAATTCTTGAAAAATTAAATGGGCCCTGTGCATTGATGAACTATTAGACAATTCACCCATTCAGAAAGGATTCCTGTAAGCATGCTAGGTCCAGCATCAGTGACGTTAAGGGACACAAGAATAGTTGGAATGGTCACCTGCACGCCCCACGTGTCACTCTGACGTATTTGCTGGTTTGTAGACTGTGAAATGCTATGGACATACTATGCTGATGTGTTACAGATTCCTACAGTGTGAGACTGATGGTTTTTTAATATATTTTGTGGCTGTGCTTCTAGCAACACTGGATGGATAATCCTTCTGGAATATCAAGCCTGATTATATTGGGTAAAGGCCGATTTTTTTTTTGCCAAATAAAACACAAGTGTAAATATAAATCTGTGTGTAGGCTAATCTGGAGACAAGAAGAATTATTTAATTGGCTTGTGCTGGTAGTTTGCTATTTTTTATATTTTAATAAAACATCATAGCACAATTTTGACTTTTCATCTCCCTAGTTGAGAATAGTAC
This sequence comes from Baryphthengus martii, assembly GCA_013396935.1. Lineage (NCBI taxonomy): Eukaryota > Metazoa > Chordata > Aves > Coraciiformes > Momotidae > Baryphthengus > Baryphthengus martii. Next base: position 155,706 of record VWZK01004179.1, read on the forward strand.
ATGTTTTAATACACTTTTCTTTTTTTTTACTTACAAATCTAAGCAAGTAAGAATTTGCAGACAACACAAAAAAAGAGCCCTGCAGAATGCCTCAAAAAGAGTTGTTTCAGTTTGCGGTGTATAATTCTTTTATTTTCCTTTTCCCTCCTACATTTTACTATATGTTCTTGTGGTATGAAGTGATTGCCATCTACAGTGGCAGTATGTATTTCTCCCTTTCAGAGGACCTTTGTTATCTTCTGCATTGTAAAGGAGACCCCTCTAGAGAAAAGGGCATTGAGGGGTGATGAATTTGTCATGGAAAAGACATCACAGAGCAAAGTCACAATATTGGGATACTGCTAGAATACTCATTAATCTCCTCTCATTATAACTGCTCGAGATATTTCATATGCACTTACCTCGCAACCATTTCCTGGACTGTTTGCTTTTAACACCTTGCTCCTTTCTGCGTGTATCTCCAGCACTCCTACTTTTTATCTCATCAGCCATGAACTCCTCACCTTTGCCTTCAAAAGCCTGCTCCTGCTAGCCCTCAAGGACTAGCAAAATGTTGCCCACATCTTAAATTCACAAACAAGCATTTTCAAATTTCAGGTCCCTGGCAGTGGCGAGACAGTCGGTGCCCTGAGATCACTGCCACACGGGCAGTTCTCCATTGCTGTTGCTTTGTGTTTCCTCTGGTTGCAATGGACCTGCCAGTTGTGTTTGTCTTACGCGTGAGTTGTGGGGTAAACCGTTGTCTTCCTTCCGAGTCTTTGCAGAGCTCGTGGTACAGGTGGGTGAGGGACTCCTACCGGTACAATAATAACGTGTGACAAAGAGGTAATTGATAAATATTGGCTCACAAGAGGCCAATAAATGTAATGATTACTGCCTATCCTCTTCTGTAAAAAAAAAAAAAAAGAAATGTACTTAAGTCAATAAGACTCACTTTGATATTTGCAAATAGAATTTTAAAAACTGATAGAGCTGTTATTTGCTAACATTCCCCTGAATCAAAAATTGCTGCTTGTTCTGAACACTTTGATGAATCCAACCAATTGTTAATTTATAGAGTTCTCTAGCTTTGACTGCATTTATGTCTAGAAATACTTAAAAAATGAAGAATATTTGCAGAAATATTGTCCATAAAGTGTTTATCTACATAACATTGTGTCCTCTATGGGGAATGTGTAGTGTATTCTGGTACTCAGCGATTTATTGCTGTTCATTTAAATGACACTTGCTGAATTCTGAAGGACTTTGGTCTGACATATAGCATTTCTTTTCTAGCCCTTAAATATATGCACATTCACACACAAAAACACATTAAACAAGACAGATGTATTAACATTTGTTAGCAGGTCAAACTAAAACATTACCAAGGATGCAGTGTTCTCTTTGACCTGCTGACACTTAAGCAAGCTGCAACAGCCCTGTATAATTCAGACTGTAATATGCTTTACTTAAGCTTTGTTAACTAATACATGAAGGAACAGCTTTTCCTTTTAGTAAGGACAAAGCCTGGTATTTCAAAAGGGCTTATGTGAGTTGAGAGTAAGGCTCTGTACACAGTCAAATCCTACATTTGACTGCTGAACCCTTTATTTCCCCTTTCCACCCAAATCCACATGAAAACAACAACAGTAAAGAGAAAAAAAAAAATTGCTGAATTGAATCTACTTTGAATTATTTTCCATACCAAAATAAAAAAAAACAAACAAACATTTTTTACCATTTCTACATGATGTTCTCTAGGAGACAACATGAAACATCTGAATGCACTTGTGAGGAAACACCGTGGAAATGAAGGACGAGGTTCACAAATCTGTTGCAAGGTGAGCTGCACGGGTTTATCCACTAATTCAATCACTGGAGCACACCCTATAATGTCCAAATTACAGTTCTTGCCTCTGCTTCTGTGATTTCAGGTCAGACTTTTCTAACAGTCTTCACCAGAGCAGATCCTTACCAGAGTACTATGGAGTACTCAAGGGTACTTCTCAGCGTACTCAGAGCCAGGTAAACGTCCTCATCACTGCAATGGAGTGTAACTCCTCTCCTGGTTCTGTTTCAAGGGCCATTTAAGCACACTGAAAACTGCAGCAGCTTCTGCTACAGGGATTGTCAAAACTCTACCCCACAAGAAGAAAGTCATCCGTTCAGAGGAAACAATCACTTCTTTTAGACTCACTCTTAGCCCAACACAGGTCTCTTCCATTCAGATTCAGTAGCCCGGTCACCACTCGTAACTTCTAACACTTTTGAACCTCTTAAGCCTTTTTGCTGTGGTCTGTGATTGCACTTGACCTTTGTATAGAAAATTCAAAGAGAGTGGGGGAAGGAAAGAGTCCTGTCAGACACAGCCTGTCCCTAACAAAAATATCAGTGAAAACAAAGTTACCATTACACTCCCAGCATCGTTCCTGTATTTTCAGGAAAGAGTTTTTTCTCAAAGGCTGAAGAAGTGAGTGGCAGGTGTGAGTTATATGAATCCATGAAAGTGGCTGATATTCTATATATAAATATTCTGCAGAGCTGAAAAAAAAAGTGCTTCCAAAATTTATGTCTGACTTAACAATACAACAAACAGTAAAATTCACAAATAGATTTTAATTTTCAAATCAGCTCAGCCACAAGCAACATGAACTCACATTTCTTCCTCACTTGCCGGGTTTTTCTATGATCTCAGACAGCCATATTCTCCAAGCCCACTGCTGCTTTAAGGAAACATTTCAGTCTGGATAAAGTATGTGGTTGGCTTTTTCAAGATCATCTGAGTTTAGACAACCTGGCAATTAAGTCCAGGATTGCAGCAATTAATGATCTTTCATCCTGCTTTGTTGGGAGGCCTTTGGGAAGCCACCTTGGCATTCACGATGAAGAGACTGACCAACAGGAGCAGGCATTATGTGCTGAAGACCTTAAGCAGATAAAGGATTCAGCTCACAGCTTTTCCATGCACAAATATTGTAACGCACACGAAAGAACTTCTCAAGCTGTCCCCAGTTTCAGGAGTCAATCAAGGTTTTCAAACACGGCTCTGAACTGCGTGGCTAAAACCACACAGCATTATATTGGAACTTAGACCAGTGCTAAGGGAGCATTAAATCCACACCTGATCAAAGACCCTCACGACATCTCCAAGAGATAGGAAGACAACCACCTATGGGAGTCAAATGAAAAATGTGACATGAACACTCATAAATGAAACAGCCCAGGGAGAGTTTGGTGGTCCTGAAGCCAGAGGACAGTGTCAACTCATGTTCCTATAGATCTTACTTATTGGCATAGCCATGGAGACTAAGCATACAACTCCTATATGCCAAATGCACTGAGATACATCATAAAAACAGCTTAGAGAATGGATAACTTTGACTTCCGCATGACTTCTGCTTACCTGACTATCTTTCACCTCCAAATCACCCTACTGCATCCTTCTTTCCAGGAACTCAGTATATAGAGCCAAAGCAAAGGAGAAATTCCCTACAAAGGTCATGATAAATATTTTCTTTAGGCAAGCAGGCTGACTCCTTGCAGGTAGAAAGCATCATCCTTGTGAGTCTTGCAAATTTTGAGGAATATCAGAGATAAAAAGCTATTATCACACAGCCCTTGTACCCCATATCTGCCAGGTGGTCTGGGGAAAGTTTTTCCATCCACTCACTATAGTCACCCACTGTATAGAATGTAGATGTGGTTCTTAATTCAGTCCATAGTCTATTAGTTTTCCAACACCTTCCCTCCTGGCACTTGGAAGTAAACCAATCTCCTCTCTCAGCCTGTATCCAAATCTCCATGTGTAGAAAAATAGATGTCCACAGGGCATCATTTTGAAATGTAAAATGAAGGGTAGAGAGTTCAAATGATCTAATTCAAAAGATCTAATGCCAGTAATCTACTTGAAGAAATCTGTAAGAAATAAAACTCCAAATTTCTTTTCTGTTTTTAACAACATAGCTAATTGCAGGCTTGGCAGTCCTGGATGGCTCATGGCATTGAGCAAGAGGATAGGTGAGTACATACATGTCTTGGATCATATCTTTGATCTTCACATCTAGTCTTGGATGATTCTGGAACCTCATGCAAGTTTGCCAACTGGAACAACAATTTCAGAGATAACCGATAGTGTATGACCTATCCTTAATTCAAAGAATTCCAGCCATGTAGATGAATTTGATTTTACTGTGTCAGTAAAATGGATTCTGCTAGGGAGGACCTCAGAGAAGCAGTGAGATTTCTGGTGGAAGCCTCTGAACTGAAGCACAGCAATTTGAGGAGGTAGATGGGAGGGGATTCTGCAGTTTGAAGGAGCTCAGGGAGCTGTGGCCATGGCCTTCCTCCCTTCCCACTGCTTCCCTATCATTTTTTATTTTTTTTACATATAGCCAAACCACTGAAAAGTGGATCAAAAATGACTCCAGTGTGGATCAGAATTGTGAAATAGTTTGAGAAACCATCATCTTCTGTTTATTTTCTTTTCCAGCATTTATTCCCAGGAAGGCTACCGCACAATCTCACTCTGTGATGCAACCTGTCACTGGCTCAAAAGCAGGCAAAATGAGGAAGGAGGGGGAGGTAAGAGTTGCAAAAAATGAGATTTCTCAAGACCCACCCCTGGAGGCCCGGGCAGATGTTAGTATAAGGTCTCCTAGTGGCTAGGCCCAGAGCTGGGGGCAGATTAGCAATAATAAAATAATCTTAGAATAATAAAAGCTGAGGGAGTTTGTGTAACTCATCATGTCCCCATTTTTAAAACCATCAGACCTTCAGCTTTTTTATCTAAATAAATGACTTACAAAAGGTATCAATACCAAAGGAATGCCTGTTTTATTGCCCCAAAGCAACATTTTTTCTAAAGGTCTTTCTAAAGTGAATATAGTCATTGAGGAATATACGTTATTGTTCATGTGTGAAAATTCTGGTTCACAATGAGCTTAAAACACTCTCCAACACAACTATTGTTTCCTTCCTCAGGGTGTTCAGAACAATGGTGATTGCACGCAAGGAGGAGGCTTCAATATCTCAAATACAGCCTGTGCTCACAAAGTCGATAGCTTTCTTAGCATTTACTATCTCTCCTTCCCAACTTCCCTGACTCACTAAGGAAAGAATTGACAAAGCTAAGCTAAATGAGGAAGATCTAGAAACAGACCATCAGCCTAAAAGTCCTCCCAGGTAAAGACTGAAACCCCTGACAGTTCTCTGATATTCAGCACGCTCAGAATTTCCTTCTCTAGCTTTCAGCCCTCCTTCAATGACTTCAGCCCTCCTTGATGACTCATCAAATAACATTTTTAAAAGTACTTAATTTCTTGGTCACAGCTCCCTACAGGAAAGATTAGGACAGTAACAATAGCTATTCTTATCTGTTTCTGTGTTCCTGGTGCTTCACGCATCTGTAAACATCTTGTCATCTTTATACCCAGAAGTCTACATTATGAATTTGTTTAAGTATATTCTTTGTCTTAGTCAGAAATTACTATCCATGAAGCAAAATACAATTCAGAAAAAAAAAAATAAAAATCAAAGCTTTCAGACCAACAGATCACAATATTTACCTCAATAACAGCCAACAACTTCGGTTTTTATTGCTATGTTGCAATAGCTTTTTGATATTCTCAGTTTTAGGTACAAATTGTAATTCTATTATGAAGTTATGAGATACCTCATTAATGTTTTCAGCCCAAACAAAAGCACATGATTAAAAAGATAAAGTGCACATTAATAGTCAGAAGATTGATAGGTTTGTTTGGCTCTTGAGGTCACAGGGGTTTTGGTGTCACTCTATCATATTACTAAATATTCAGCACCTGATTTTTTCTTTAAAAGGAATATGTTATCCTTAATTGCCTCTCTTCCTTTTTTCCTATGGTTGAAAATGCAGTAGCCGCTATATGCTAGCCAGAATTTACATTACAACTGTTCTCTCAAGGTCACTGCATGTTCAAAAATACCCTGGATATCTGTTCAATCTCCACGTTTGAAGGCGAGCATGAGAGAAATGGGAAGGTATAATTCTAATATTCCCACCTTATCCCTTTCTAAATGCATGAATAAGCATTTCTGCTTTTAAGACATGCGCTGTGGATCACTTCTGTTATTCCTCAGCAAATCTACCCCAGGACAGAGAGGCTGAGCTTGAGCACTCAGAGGACGCTATTAACAGTCCAAGGCAACTGCCTCGGTCCTGGCTTTCTGTTTCTCCTTGCTGTGCAGGGAAGTGACCAAAGCTCTAGGGGAGTCTTTCCAATGCAACTTCACCTGTCATGGGTTTGGCACTAACAGCTACAACATCTTCAGTCTGAATTTAAGACTTTCCAAGAGGCACATGTCAACAACACTTTCCCACGAGAAGATATATTTTATTTTGGGTTAGAGAGTGTCTATTACTGTATTAGGCTACAGTGTGTCTGTTTTAATCAACTGCTTCACTCTGATATTGCTCAAGGAAAAAAACCAAATATATATATATAATTTTCTCCTTAAATCCGTCATCAAGACCACTGACTACTGTCTCAAACTTTTGTTGAAAACACAAGTTTTGCCGATCTCAAAGGCTCTCATCTCTGAGGTACACTGAACTAATTAGTAATTTAGCAGGAGTAGAGGAAAAAAGTTCACTTCAGGCACTTTGGTAGACAGAGACAAAGAACAAAGTTCCTTCATCTGTATTAATACTTTAAAAAATAGAATTAATGACCTGAAGCTAAGAGTACCTGGGATGATTTTATGGAGTCAGTGCTTATTTTGAAAACATTCATTCACTGAAAACATTTAATGAAACCAACTAGGAACAAAATTGCTTTCCTTTCAACAGAAGGAAAACAATATGAATAAGTAATCTTGAAGTACATATTATAACAAAGCCGGTATTAGACTCATCAGGATCCCAGAAAGAGGCTAAAGCATGGCACAATCTCTGTCCCCGCAGTGAAATGGGTGATGCATGCCAGTATGTGTCATGGCCAAGTTCATCTCCATAACCACTCCAACTGCAGGCAGCCACTCTGTTTGCCCCAAAGGCCTTTTTGTACCCTGTTCCACTTATTCTTGTCTTACTGACGGGGGTTCTGCCTATTTTCCTAGAGAAATTTGATGATTCCACAATCAAAATATTTTGTTTTCAAATGCATGACACTGGTCCATGCCATTTTGAAAGCCAGGGTGCACAATCCTTTGTGTGGTTCTCAAGCAGAGATGAACAAGAGCAACTATTTCTGGTATATTCAAGGGAAGAGAATGAAATTCCCATTTGATACATACTTACCTCCCAAATCAGCTTATGAATGAATTGTAATAATCTGTACCCTCCAAATAAAAGTTGTATCAAATTAAGTATTTATGCCATAGCTCTGAATTGTACAACAGACCTTATCACTTCCTAGCAGGCTACCAGCCCACCTAGCTTGAATTTCTTGCCTCCAATAGTCCAACTGCATTAGAAACAGCATGTTTTCTAAAGTAATACTTGTGTAGTATCATTTTTTAACTGTTTTATCCAAATAAGTTAAAAATTAAATACCAAAAATCAGTATCAAGTTAGGAATCATTGTCCATGATGTGTTAACAGGTACATGCATTAAATGAAAGGTTTAAACATATATGTGACTAGAAAGAAGGGAAAGGCATCTTGAGAGATTAAATGTATCCTATTGTCCTTTATTTTTTACAGTTAGTCTTTCACACCAGCAGTTTGCACGATGAGGTCTTTCAAACCTTCTGCAAACCGCAGAAAAGGTGGAAAGCATTCTGTGAGCTCATAAAAACTGGCTGGGTTTTGGGACTATATTAATCCAGTCGTTGAACATCACTACCTCGAATCACAATGCAAGGTATTTTTAAATAGTATGAAGTAATAAGTATTGGTATTTTGGTGACACTTGATGAAAATATTGCTATTACAGGTGCACCTTCGCATAGCTTCGTCTTTTTTCTTTTAACTATCAAACCCAAATGTAAAATCGCTGCGCAATTTCCCTATTCAAATAGTACAATTCACTCACTGTTTTTAAGGCATTTTTCTCTGCTTTGTGTCATAAGCTGTTGTTACCTCTTGTAGGAATCAAAATGTCAATGGAAATTGTATATGAATGCAGTGAAATGATTTCATAGCTTTTTTCATATTTCTATGACATTAATCTCACTTCTATTGGATGCTACTGATTGTGTGCAGAAGTCCCTACCTGAGAGGTGGCTGGTAGAAAACTAATAGTCAGAATGGAATTTTTACTCCTGAGGAGGTTTTTTACCACACAGCCAGAGCACAAAGCATTTTTGTCCTAATTGCTTGAAATATAAATAGACAAGAAAATAGCAAAATACAAAATGGAGGAAAGAAAAATGTTGTTTTCAGTGTCAGAACTTTCTACGTATGCTGGAGCTGGGCCCTACTTTGGGTCATAGATCCTTGCAACACCCGTAATCCAGCTATAGTGGGTAGTGACAGCATAAATAGGAATCACCTAGTGAATTTTTTGCAAAAGTATCTAAATTCTTCAATGTGTTTTGCAAAACCTTAGTGTCAAGTGACTTGTCTAAAATGACACAGACACTTTACAGAAGAGGACGGGGTCTTCTGAGTTCCAGAAGAATATTGTAATTACCTCAGCATTCTTCCTCACAGAGAGTTATAAGGCAGTAGAAGAATTTCATAATAACAGTGCTTAAAAGCTCATGGTTCAGACCATGCGAAGTGAACCGAGGAATTGTAAATTGACATATGGAAAGCTGACCTCGATGGAAAGCAGATCTATTTTTCAGTCACTTCTTTTCTGAACTGGAAAATTTGAATTCCAAACTATATGTAACCACTGGCAACTATTGTTTTAAAATACCTTAGAAAAGATGAATAAGTAAATTTTCTGCTGGCTGGAGATACTAGTACTAAAAATGAGATGGCATAATTTAAAGACACTCTGAAACAAGCAAAGTCACATCTTATTTCAGTTCCTTAACTCTACTCGTAAATTTTCACCAATATGCCACAAGTAAACTGCTTACAGGATACTTTAATCATTTGGCAGTCATAGTCAAATAGGTGAGATTTCTGGGTAGGCCATTTACCTTGGATTTGAATCCAAATGACAGAATTATTTGGATGTAACATAATTAAGTCCATCCAGTGATGATGGCCATTTAATGAGCTTCAGCAAGGCAGAAGGGAGTTAGCTCTACCTGTCTAAGGAGGGTTTTAATATGCCGTAAAGCTGCCACAATAAATAATTTAAGTGCTGAAATATTACAAAGCTAAGACTTTCTCACTGACTCAGTAATATGGATTGTCATACACGGAGACAGCCATTAGAAATCCAACGGATAACAAATTGAAAAAGAGTAGATCACAATATTTGACTGCTAAATAGTTTAAAATGTGCTGTCTTTCTTCATAGGAATGCATTATTGTTTGAGATAGTTGTAACTTGCACTTGACAGACATTCTTGTGGCTCTGCCTATAGGTCTGCTCTCCTGTGTCATGTTGCTAGAAGGCATGGTCCTGAAGAAGAGTGAATGAATGAATGAACGAATGAATGAAGACAGGGAGCATCTCATAGAGTTGTATAAAAAAAAAAAAAAAATCATACATTGCCCTCTTTTAAACAGAAAACCCAAATGATTTCTATCAGACACTAAATTAACCCAGGGGGGATTTCTGACTGTTCCAGGCAGAAAAGTACTTTATTCATAAGAATAATTGGATATTCGAGAGATTGTCATATTTCATATCATGAGTTGTAAATGTCGGCTCATTCGAAAAGGATTATCACGGGGTCTGTGTGTCTTTACCAAGGCAATTATGCGGTTGGTTAAGTTCAGCGATGCCCTCAAACCTAGCTTTAGGACAGAGACAAGGTCCTAAACCAGCATCAGTTGGCCTTTTCAGTGTTGAGCAGGAACCAGGTTGGCAGTGCTGTGCTAGGTGCCTCCTCTGTTACTTACGACATGGGCCAACTAAAGGGAAATGGTAATTACGTTAGAAATGGAGAAACACAAGGGGCGGGGGGGATAAAAGGACTGTCCACCTTTAAGAAGGAAAAGTGAAAATTAGCCTTGAGTTTATGGTCCTCCAAGAATTAAGAAAGTGTATGATTTTTACATCTGTTAAATTTTCCAAGTTCTTTCTTCTTTGCAGTGACAAAAATACATAATTCAAAGACAAAACATTTTTCCGCCACCGTAAAAAGTTCACAAGTTACGAAGTAATTGCATTAGCGCACTGAGAAAAGAGAGGAGTATGCAAGAAATCCTGATTGGCGTCTCTCTCTGTTTAAAAGGAATTATTTTCCAATACCTGAGCATGCCCAGAGGAGCTAGTCTCTGAGCAGCTGTGAAACAGAACCTTTTTACTTCAGGGTTAGTGCAGGGAGCTCATTAGCACAGCCTCAACCCTCAGCTAAACAGCCTTGTTTGCATATTGAAGCAATAGAATGTGAAGGTGTTAAAAAGAAAGAATTGCAGCCGCTACTCCTGACTGACATGTCTATCTGGGCTCTTGTGTTTACAAGAGAATAACGAAGCTGCCCCAAAGCCCCTACTGGGCCTGATTATTATGCAGAGGCTTCTTAGATTATGTATAATTGATATCCATTTTCCCTCCAGCTAACCAATGGCAGCTCTCAGGAGTAATGCTCACTCTCCTGCATCTTACCGACCAAGCAAACACTGGAAATTGCTATCTTTTACTAGGCTTAATAATTTTTAAAGACCAAAAATTGACATTTACATTTTTCAGAAGCACAGATGACTGCACTGTTGGTGGGGTTTTCCTGCTAATAACAATCAAACAATGGAGATAGTGCATTTAAGAGTGATGCTGGTCTGGAGATATGTTTGTGGATCATTTCTACATATTTATACACGCACACATTCAATGGACTGTGTATATAATGCATGTGTATGTCCCAGTTTTTCCATACATTAAAAATATGGTAACAAAAAGCAAGGGCAAATTCCGAAAGCTTATTTTCTGCCATTTTTGTCAAAGATTTCCAAGGTGAGTTATGCAGGCAAGTGCATTCCCTCAATTACAGGTATTGGTTCCCTTTTTGTACTTACAAAAGTTATTGTCATCCTTACAATTTAGGCCAAATATTCGATTTCTAAACCTGACACAGGCATGAAATTGAGTGGTGCAGTGCTCATTTTTTATTGCTGAAACAGCTCTATGCTCATCCAAAAGAAAATTCCATTGAAGCTTTTCCTTAAAAATGATGTATTACATTTGGCCTTTAGATCACAAAGGAGTTATGAAAGATGAGTTTTTTATTTCATTGATTAATTTTTTTTTTTTTTTTTTTTTTTTTTTTTTTTTTGTATGGTTCAAAGCTTTTGAAAGAATGTTTGTAGGAGAGGACTGGCCACAATAATTTTTTTAAGTTTTGTCAGTAAAGAGCTGATCTTGCAAATGAAATGCTAATAGCTCAAGATAAACAGGCGAAGTCTGTATAACCCCCTCAATGTACTGTACTTCAATCCTGACCTTCAGCCTTTTTGCTGTTTTGGTCCTGGATATCTCTTCAGTGCAAACTGTCAGTTGCATGGAGAATTTTTTATCCATACAAATAGTGGGCAGAATAAGGATATGTCCAGTCCAATCATTTGCATATCACCTTGCTCTCTAGAGGTGAAGACCTAGCTCACTAATCCTTTCTGCTACCTAACCTTGGCAGAATTTTAATTTTAATCTGCTCTCTGAGGAGATGCACAAGAAAACGCAAGGAATATTAATACATGGGCTGAACGGAGTTGAATGTGACAAGGTGATCGCTCTTCCAGTCACTTAGATGCATGCAAAAGTATAGCCATTATGAGAGCACTAAACCCACTCTCTACACAAAGTCAAGCCAGCAGAAAGGAAGACTCTGAATTAATTGAACTGCTTATACCACCTGAACCACTACCAAAAATCTACATCCTGCTTCCATCACACTGAAGAGCCTGAATAAAACTAGATCATAAGAAGTAAGGAGCATACAACCTTTACACAGCTGATTTTTGTTCCATCAACTTTACAGAAACCAGAGGGTAGTCACAAAAAGCTGAGCAGTTTGTAGCTGCTCTTACCCTTAGTGTAACTGCCTTTATGTTACAGAAACATAAATAGACAGAAACCGACCGTAAGAAAAAAAATTCTGCCTGAAGAAGAGACAGGTCCCAACAGGCAGTCATTCACATAATGATCTCCTGACCTGTATTTAACAAAAGCTACACACTAGTACTCAAAAAGACTGGAGTCAAATAGTTCTTTCAGAGTTGCACCTTTAGCCAGCGGACCGCAGGCCTGCAGCATGCACTAGCACACAAGGATTTCAAGACACATAATTACATTCCAAGCAGTATTAGTCCTACATTGACCATGTAGATCAGTTAAAAGATGCAATAAGTCTTCTTTAACGTAAGCTTCTGCTTTTTAGGAAAGCCTCTGCAAAGTGGTCACTGCTGTACTGCAGAGAACTAACTGGTCACAGAGGTCTATCTCTCCACCTCCTTTCAGGTGCTAACTTTCATTAAAAAAAGCTTTCATTAAATATTAATTTATTACTTATTTATTACATAGTACTTTTCCACACCAAGAACTGCTGAGCTTGCGATACAGATACTATTTGATCTCTGGGAGGAAAGGCAGAAGTCTGTGTGTCTGTGGATGGGAGGGGGACATGATCTGTATTGAGATGCAGACCACAATGTAAAACACTTCGGTCACATCCAGTATATACTATAAAGCTCAAGAGTGTCTCTGTTACAAGGCATATTTGTGTTGTTCACACCTTCAGGATATGAATTTGAGATGCTCCTTGAAAGTATTTGTGGCATTTTGCCATCATGTTTCCTTGAAAAAAAGAAGTTATCAGGAGGACAATTCCACCTTCACTTTTACATTCACTCTTACAAACACTGAAGCACAAGCCTTCTCTGACTTTCACCAGTGTCCAAAAGAGGCTGCACTGCTTTCATTCTCCTTCAGAAATATAGAACCATCTTACTGATTCAGGTTTGGGGTCATCTTCTGCAGGTCTCTCATGAAGGGGAAGCACACCTGGCCTGATTTCCAAGCACTTGAAAAAGCTATCAATAGAGATAGGGGATGGCTTTAATAACACATAATCTGGATTCTCTCTTATGGGGTCGTGACTCTTCCCTCCTTTTGTTCTATAAACCTAAAATAAAGATATAAACCACACTTTTGGAGAGTAGATCCCATTTCTCAGTATACTTTTCCCGTGGAGTGATATAATGTGTACTGAATGTTTTTCTTCTATAATGTAAAATACTCTCCAAAGTCCATTTACCATCATCACTGGGAGAGTAGTTGTGCTGATTATCTGGCAAATGTCATAATCAGTAAATATGCAAGGTGATGTATAGACTAGAGCTTTGGTCCAGGTTGCAAGATGATCCATCAACAGTAATTAGAAACAGTCATTAAGGTTTGGTCCAGGAAAGCATTTAAGTATTAACCTATATAAACAGACATATTGAGTTTAAAAGGCCGACGTGTTTTATATTTCTTTTTATTTCCATTTGCTTCTGGTTTACACTCTATTTTTCTACCTTGTGCTGGTAATTCCTTTTCTAGATCCAAGGGAAACCAAGACATGCAGCCATGCATGAAAATCTATATTTTAAATCAGCTCTGCAACACATTTTTCTATTTATTCTCTGCTTATCATTTTCCTGGGTAGTAACAGGGGTCTTTTGAGTAACAGCTTCTGTGCCACACCGATGGCACATGGCACACAAATGAAGCCACAGCATGAAAAAGACTGCAGGACATGATTATAGCAAAGAATAATTGAAGGCCCAGCAACCTATGGTCCAGAATAAATTTTAGCCTGCCACTCAGTGCATTCTGCATTCATTACTATTCAGTGGAAGTGCCATACACAAAAACAACAAAAAATTTACTCCTAGCACTAGAAATTCTCACCCACAAGAAGGCAAAAGAGTCCAAACTGGAGACAGAATAACTGCTGGAATTAATATTTAATGACTGCTTCAAGAGCTTAACACAGACAAGGAGGAGAACAAAGTCTGCCCTTCAAAGACTGCTCTTGTGTAAGGTCAGTGCAATTTGTTTTACAACTCTATTGAAATATAACATAAACTCCCTTTTTATTAGATAGACAGGTCTTTGCTCTAGTTTGGTGCTGCTATCAGACTGACACTGTGAAACAGTATCCTAAAGCAACAGACTACATTTTGATAGAAACACAGGAATACTGGTAGTCCCTTTAGTAGCCAAAACTCTTACTGTTCTATATTGTTTCCTACTTCATCTTAGTGCCTTTCAAAGTGTTCTTGACAAATTGAGTGCCTCAGAATTGACAGAAATTTTTGTACAGGAATCACAAAGACAATACCAGGAGAGAAAGCAACGCTCTTTGGAGAGAATAAAATTACCATTATGTAAGAACATCACATCTCCCAGGTCAGAGCACTAAAATTTCAAATCCTAAGGATCTGATTATTTTCCTAAAAACCTAAGTTCAGAAGTTTTCTAGGCACTATAAAGAACAGTCCCTTATTTATTTTTTAAGTCTGTTGGTCTTTCTATCTTTCATTTCTATCACTAGATTTCTCTTGATTTCCTGCCAGACCAGCTATATGCATAGAATATTATAGAAACAAAAGAAAACTTCCAGAGCCAAGCGTCGTTCACTTGGGCTTCTTTGTTCCTCAGAAGCCCTTTTTCAGGCAGCACCTCATTGCTCCAACAAATTAATCACCAAAGCCCTGGTCTGGTAATGAAGTGCTATGGATTTGCAAAAGCTCGAAAGGCATTACATCTATTACCTGAAAGAAAAATGAGGTGAGTGCTCAGCACAGGAAAATTTGAACAGCAGCGCTGTCAGAGACCGGTCTTCCTCTAGAGCAGTTACTAGTGAAGTCAGTAAAGTCCCCAAACTCTGATGGTTCATTGTTGGCCTGAGTGAAATAATCATCTCTATAGTTGTACTTGAAATGTAGAGAGGGGATAGATTTTGCACCAGAGCCATCTTGGGTTGCTGTTTTCCACAAGTCTGGTGAAACAAAAAATTCCCAAAGACTGGCATCAGCCTGAACTTTGTTAGTATTCACAGAGGCTTAGATTCAAATATAAATTACTCATTTGCCTGCTTTCATCCTCCCTCTTTCCAAGCCTATCATAACTTTTATCACATTCTGAAGGAACAATTGTGGTGTTTCTGCTATTGTTCAAGTAGGTAAGTTATATTCTACTTAATCTCAGAATATTTTTGCATTTTGCCACTGATGACAGTTCTGTAAAATAAGACAGCATCTTCAGGCAATAGGATGGACAGATGTCTTTGGCTTTAAGCTATGACAAGAGGATGGGGAAAGCTATAAATGCATAAATACGGCACTTCATGCGTTCCACTGAAACACCCTGCAGAAACATCCAGCATATGTCTCCTCTGATACTTAAAGCTCAATCCAAGCCTGTTATAATAATCAGTCTCTTAATACTATGCTGAGAGACCTCCTTCACTCAAGCTTCACAGCGATTTGGAGAGGGAGAGTCAGCAACAGCTCAGTACTGTTGCTGGTGCAAGCCCCTATTCATGGAGATGGATCACGCACAAGAAACCATCCACCACCGAATATGTCAGCTCAGTTCTTGTAGAATGGATACTCTGAGATTGAGCCAAGAGCTTGGCTGCTTGCAGAGTAGGCTCTGAATCCACTGAAGTCACTCTAATTGTCTTTAAAATGCAATTACTGCAGCTGAAAGCAGAATCGGGGCCAAACAGATTGTATTGTCGACACACAAGAGCTTGGGAGCTCAACAGTAAAAACGCTGACCCAGACCTTTTATTGGAAATTCACCTCCTAGCAGTAAAGAAGGGGTAAAAATGAAGAGTGTATAGTGAGGTTGCCTATTAAAGCATCATCAAGCATGCCAAGCGCTGAACATATACTGTACGTAAATACATACAAAAACAATCTCTGCCCCTCAGCTTTTTCTAAATCAAGACATTCTCCTATCTCCTCAGGCAATATAATTCCTTTCTTTCAGCACGGTAGAATTGCCTAGAAGTCCTGGGCCTTTTTAAGGGCCATAGTAAGAGCCATTAAGCAAAACACATCCATTCAAGATTTCCCATTTAAAAACATTTTCTAACAATACCAGAACCTTGTCTCTGCGTGATTACAGGATCTCATGTAGCTAATTTTAGCTGAGTGAGCAAGGGATATATTTCATTTGGTTTCCCTCACATTTCAAATATCTGTAAATACATATACAAGGAAAGTACCAAACATAACTATTTTTGTTATGAAGCACACTGTGAGAATTCATCTCATCCATTTAAAAATATAGAGTCTAAAATTAAGGTAGTTCAAAAGACAGAACACATTACCCTGTCACAGGTGTCTAAGACAAGCGTAATGAAGTTGAGATGGCTCAGCCTAACACTAAGGTGGCTGAAATTAGAGAAGATGAAGACCCACTGCAGTGATGTGTGGCAGAACAAGGTAGCAAAGGATTTGGGCCACTGCGGGAGCACTAGAACCACCTGTATAAATGAATTTTTATTACAAACTTCAGAGGAGATATAATTCTGTCTGTAATTCACAGAGAATGAAGTTCTCCAATCACAGGGGACCAAGGGTAACTGTAACAGAAGAATATATTGTACACTTAATGAAGCAATTTGAGAGATCTTGTACAACATTCCAGTGCACCGATTCCTCCTCCTCCTGTGACAAATAAGCTACCGTATGAAATTTAGAAATGAGAATCTATTATACCTAAAGCATAGTGCAAAGAGCAACTTCTAGATAGGCAGAGCAGCAGCAGACTTGCAGTAAGAGATTGATTCCATCCCCCAAACATGAGAACTTTATCATGATCACCTCTGCCTATCACACTTTCAACCCATGCCTGACCACAATGACCTTCTCAGTATCTCTCATTTTGGGGGTTAGAATTTATTCATGTGTGTTAAATGAGAAATCTATAATCTTTTGATACTAGTAAGTCTTAGCTGGACTTTCTCTAAGCCTTTTGGAGGCTGCTGTTGAGAAAAATGCCATAATAACTAAACAGGTAGGACAGCTACTTAAAAGCAGACAGCACAGCTGCACATGTTTTACAGTGACTGTCAGAAAATCTTACGTATTTTTAAAAGGCAAGTTTCACTAGAAGAGAAATTCTGAGGGGAAAAACAACCCCACCAAAATACAAAAACAAAACGAAAAAACCCAAGACAAACAAAACAAAAATCCAAATGAAAAAAAAAACAACAACATGAAAAAACGCCACAACAAAAACAAACAAAAAATTTCAACAGCTCAAACTGTGTTCCTGAAATGAAGAGTCTGGGCATGGTCAAGGAATATGGCTAGTTGTGGAACACTCATTTCATGAGAAATAACAAGCAGCCTAAATTTAAAAAACAGCATAGATAGTAAGGTCTCCTCTGAATTCAAGGTAACAAAACACCTTTATGTAGGGAAACAGCAATCCTTTTACCCATCAGTCATCAGCTCATTCATAGTTGCCACAGCAGAAAGCAACTGAAGTATTTCAAAGAATGTAATTTCAGAATTGCTGCCAGAAATTAGAGGTGAAGGCTTTGCATTACCAGCATGGAAAACACAAATCTGGCATAGAGCTAGTGTAAACTAACAGTAGCAAGGAAAGTGAGAGGCTGAAGTTCAAATGCCTTTTCTTTTGTGCCTTTCCACTCTGCTTTGATATTGTCGCTTCTAAGTTTGAATCACCAGAAGACAGAGCTGGTCCCTTGCCTTGATGTTTGCCTGGTTTCTAGCAAAACAACAGCTTGGCCTGCGGTTACTTTTTTATGTATTACAATACAAATGAGCAAATAGTAAATATAATCATTCATGAAGGCATTAATCTTTTCATAAATCTCTTCGTCTGGAACAAGTCTTTCTCTCAATAAACTTTTCTGTACCTGCTAGCTAGAGACTTCATTAAAAATATAAAATCCCTGAGAAAGACTAAATCAACAAATATTGCCATGAATATTCATTCTACTCAGTAAAAAGAATAGGTAACAGCTAGCTCCAACAGGAAGCTTCAGCCTACAAAATCCATACTTGTAACACGAAAAATTAGAAACTTATTTTCCATGTTAAAAAGCAGGTAGAGGAGTCCTGGTGGTGACGTTAGAATTCTCTGCAGATACAAACATGGCAAGTTGTGTAGGGGAAAATTATGTTCTTTCATTAGACCAATTGTTATAATTAGAAAAAACAGATTAGCTACTCTTCATACAAACTTTTCGTAAGTTCTTCAGAATGCAGTGTTATTCTTTGCGTTTACAAATCAAATTGCATTATCATCTTCTGTTCTTCTTAGTTACTTCCACAGAGCATAAATATTTATCCCATCGACCATTCCAGCTTCCTGAGAATGAATGTTATCGCCTATGTAAAAAATCTTGTTTATGGAATACGCTTTGCTTCTAACAGCACGAAACTCTTTTTATAGCTCTATCACAGTAGGCATATTATGGGTTTTTTGTATGGCTGTTGACTAATGAAACTCTTCCCAAAACTGCGCCATGCACTCTAAAGCCACAGCAGGAAGCAATCTTCCATTAAAACCTTTGTTACCTAAACGAAGGAAACAAACTAAGAATGAATAATAGGGCATGTTACGGATGGGGAGCTGAGACACACAATGATTTCCTCAAAAGTATTTTCCAAAGACATACAACAAATCAGTGGCAGAAGGTCTGATCCCTTATTCCCTACTCAGTCTCAAACTTTCCGTTCTTTTATTATTTCCTCTTCCACATACTACTTACCAACACACATGAGTAAGATAACTACCACAACTATGATGCTATGTTATTATATAGCACTAAAGATGAATAAAAATGCTATCTATGGAGTATGTCAGTTTTATCCTGTGCTTTCAAATGTCACAGATCTCCACCCTTAACAGTACTGCAACACGGTTTCCATAGGAACAAGATAACATGAGCCACTGGTGTATGTTACTCTCTCTGAAAGAGTACAACCCCAACATGAGAATAACGTATTACACAGAATCGCAGAATCACAGAGTGTCTTTGGTTGG